>CM055904.1:63752686-64043594 GCA_029582155.1 Panopea generosa
TAAATTCACTGTATCTCTATGATCAAACGAGTTAATAAATCTGTCCTTTATATAGCATGTGAGTAGTCATGAATCCTTAAATGGACCCTACTCATATAAAGCTATCAGTTCATGTATGTAAATTGTCCGCCCAGTCTAGATGTGTTGCATGTAAAACCATAGTATATAAGTCATGGTAGGGACCAATTTAATTGGTTTGGCAGAGGCCTTGATATTGTTTCTAGCTAGGCGCGCTCGCTGCAGTCTGGTCATTTATATCTGGTTATTCACAAATAATTATCTCCATATATATATATCAAGTATCATTTGGCCAATCTTTAGCAATGGTAAATTAAAAAATACATTTTTTAAAAACTTCTCATAGTTGTTGTTGTTGTATAGTGTTAAGCGTCGCTTTTAACAATTGTTCAGTCATATCACGACGGTGTCTACTTCAGACAGTATTCTGAGCGCTGACACACTGGAGTATCATGCCGCAGACACATGGTATAATACCCCACCCAGTCACCGGGCCGACCAGACCCAGAACTCTCCTCTAAATGCTGAGCGTCAAGCAAGGATGCTTCTAGTACCATTTTTAAAGTCTTAGGTATGACCCGGCCGGGGATCGAACCCACGACCTTCCGCATGCGAGGCTGACGCTCTACCACTAGACCACGTCGCGGTAACTTCTGATAGGCATAACATATTGGTAACATATTAGATTTTATATCTACACATTTTGAGAGTTTTATCCCAATATATGCACACCAACTTAAGTTTTAACATAAATCTCTATTTTTTATTATTTTTCAAAGTGTTCTTATATTAACTTTCTCCATTGAACTGTGCCCACAAAAATCAAATTAAATAATAGGCAATATTTTAAAAAGTATTAGATCTTTTTTGAAAAATAAAGTATTTTCGATAAACCACTAAACGGCTGTTCGTATGATACAAATGACACGGTGTTCCTCCTTTACAAAATAGAAATAAAACGCCTGAATAACAGTTAACAACGATTAAGAGGTCACGAACCAGATAGGAACATTTTATTAATTTGTTTGAATAAGACCCTGTTGGAACTGACTTTATAAAACTCAATGAAGCATTTATAAGTAGGACCTACAGAATATGTGTACTAGTCCTTATTTAGTAATCTTTCATTAAAAAAAAATCCACATAAAAACAATAAAAACATGTAACGTATTTATAACGAAAAAAAAAATAAAATAAAGAAATAAAATATTACACAATAAAAGAAATATTTCTTGATAAATTTTGTAAACAAGTAATAGACTGTCCCTTAAACCCAAGGAACATACTGCCCCAAAAACTCAAGAAACACGCTGTCCCCGAAAACTCAAGTAACAGACTGCCCAAAAAAAATCAAGGAACAGTTTGCCACCAAAACTCAATAAACAGGCTGTTTAAAAAAAACTTTAGGAACAAACTTCTCTTAAACCTCAAGGAACAGGTTGTCCCCAAAACTCAAGGAACAGTTTTCCCCAAAAATTCAAAGAAACAGACTGCCCCAAAACTCAAGGAAAAGACTGCCCCAAAATCTCAAGGAACAGACTGCCCAAAAAAACTCAATGTACAGACTGCCCCCACCCCTCCCCCACCACACACACACGCGCGCGCGCGCGCACGCACGCACGCACGCACGCACACACAATCTCAGGTATTCCTCCACCAATAAAACTGGATATGCCATATATAACCTAGAATGTGTTGAAAATTGCGATAAATCCAAGTATTTACGAGACGTAGTATGCGAAGTATGACGAAATTCACCGAATTTGTATACCTCGGTGTAAGTTTTAAATAAATGCTCTCGAAATAGTGATGTTATGGAAAGATAACGAATATACTATCGCCGCAAATATCACGGTTCGCATAGTAGTCGGGTTGTTTTAACTAGTTGTTTTGAAATAACACGCCTCAGAAACATATGATATATGACAAATCTAGATCATTTTAAAAGGAAAAGGCTCATGAAATTATCAAAATGGAGTCAAAAGTTGTGCTCGCATCTCTTCTTCTAGTAATAACGTTGATTGCAACAAGTAAGTTCTTTCTTTTTATGTTGTTGTATGTGGTTTAGCGTCGCTTTCAACATTTTTTTCAGTTATATCGCGAGGGTGTCTACTCGAGGTTGTATTCTGAGCGCGCTGTCACAATGGAGTATTATGCCGCAGACATATGGCATGCTTACCCTTCCAGTCAAATTATACTGACACCGGGCCGACAAGACCTAGAACTATTCTCTAAATGCTGAGCGCCAAGCAAGGAAGCTTCTAGTATATATTTGAAGTCTTTGGTATGCCCCGACCGGGGGTCGACCACACGACCTTACGGCGCATACGAGGTGGTTCTACCCCTAGACCACCGCTGTGGTTCTCTTTATTTTTAATATAGAATGTTATTAATGATGTATGTTGAAAAAACAACACAGGAATGTATATAAAGTCCATGTTATAATTAAGCGCCTATCTGGTTCCATCATAAGACGCGAGTCGATTCAAAGATTGTTGATTATTAGGCAATTTCGTCATTGAACGGTCTCGGTAAAGCGAGCAATTACCGTTTCAAAATAATGCAAATATTTCATTATTGAGTTCCTATACCTGTCTTACTTATATTGACAATACAATGTCAATAACATGTGTACCGTTGTGATGAACTTCGTGAAATTTCTTAGTAACTGTGTAAGACTTAGTTTGGTTAGACAATTCTGGTATATCCGGTGATTGCTGGTTTGATCCCTAACTGTCCGTAAACTCATTATATGAAAGGATACAATTACTTTTGATTCGGTGGTGAAGTAAACTCGGATAGTTTGTGAATCGATTTAAGCCCGTTTTCTAGGCAGAACCAGTCCTGTATTTTCGAGATGTAGTTTTCAGGATTGTACGAGCCTTGTGTTTTAGAGAGGCCGTTTTCTGGGTAGAACCAGTCCGTGTTTTCGAGAGGCCGTTTTCAGGATTGAACCAGTCCTGTGTCTTCGAGATGTAGTTTTCAGGGTTGTACCAGCCCTGTGTTTTAGAGAGGCCGTTTTCTGGAAGTTGAACCAGTCCTGTGTTTTCGAGAGGCCGTTTTCAAAATTGAAGTAGTCCTGTGTTTTCGAGAGCCCGTTCTCCATCCATGATTCTCCTAGCCTTGAATCAACTATATTAAAAAGGAAAGTTGGCACGTGATAGTGTACGCCCTTAGATGTAATTCACAAACAGGATGTTGCGGTTTCGTATACATACCGTTTTGTCTACCTCGATTTTGTGTTTAAGACAAGTTGTGGATTTGCCAAGTTAGTGTAGTGTAGTATTGTTATGTCGCATGCCGATTAACCAGGAGTGAAAATCCTATGTAAAGCAGGAAGAATGACAAGTATGCATATGATTAACAAAAAAGCTAGTGCACTCGTTTTAACAAAACTATTGTTCTAAATTTCATCTCGTTTTCCTCCTTTGTCTCTTCAGCTACCTATTGTGAAGAAACAGAACTTCTTCACGAGTTACGAACATTCATTGAAACTAAGCGTGTGCGCACGCACCTGCAAGACTACTTCAAACGACGACTTTCTGAGAAACGGTCCTGGTTTTCGTATGTGAAATATTTTCCTATTCTATAGAATTATTTTAAAATTTATCAATTTATAGTTATTTTGATTATCCAGCCTTTAAGAACAGATTGCAAATAAAAGTAGGCCTTAATTTACAGCTTAACATTCATAATACTTTTGAGTAAAGAACAAACTTTATTGTAACATATGTGCAGATTTCTTGATTTGACTATCGTTTAAGCTTTTATCATTTTATAAGATTAAAAGTTTATTGTTCTCTGTTTATCTTATTTGAATAGTAAGCGTCATTTTATTCCATCGATAGCTAACAGACGATCAGGTAACCAAACCACTCTTTTCTGGGATCCTGGAAAATTTAATAATTATAGTAACGGACAACTTCCTTTTTCAATTTGCGGAAAGTGACCAATGACAATGAGATGTAATGTCGTAAATCAGTAAATACGGAGACTCTGACCGGGCGGTTATTCGAATCCACGAGCCTCTGGGCTTCAATTCATCAAACTTTAAGTATAAAACGAAGACTCAAACTGAGAATTACCGATTATTTTAATACATTTTTATAACGAAATAGTTTAAAATTAAAAAACGTTATGTATAAATGTATTGATTGTTTATATAGGAAAATGTTTTCATTTCTTGTAAAATTGTTTTCAATGCAAAATACAAAATGTCAAATTAAGAGTTTAAGTTTGAGTTTTATACTAAACACTTTGATAATTTTTTATCCTGGATTGATAGTCAGACGTGCTACAGGCTGAGCTAACCATACCCGGCTCTAAAACAATGGTTCATTTAGATGCATATGACGAATCAAATTACCTGAGGCTGTCAATTAAACAAACCCGATAATCCAATCAGCCATCAATACTTGTTGCTACGCCGCCATTTTCCTCAGACAAGCAAACGATATATAGGTTAACAAAACTGCTGTTTTCTTGAGAGATAATAAAATAACCTACGCCCCTCACGTCAACTATCGCCCTCTTTTAGCAGAATTCTATTTTCGGACAATACTTAATGAGATTTAAGCTTTCAAGGAATCAGAAATATCATTTTTGTTTGTTATCCGTTTCAATAGACCTGTTTATTAGAACGTTAATTAATATGTACAGTCAAACCTGTGTAAGCGGTCCTCTCAATTGAACAGTCAGTTGTCTTAAGCAGCCACATTTGCTATTTCCCAGTTATATGCTTCCAGAGCAAATAAGATTTTGTTTTAATGTCGTTGAGATTCAGTGATAAATGAATATGTTTGATCTTAAATAGTTAAACATAAAACATGCAGAAAGTTTTAAATAAAATGTCAGTGTCAAATTGAACCTATCGGTTACCATAAGTCGTAGTATATTTGATTGTTTTTGCGACAACATAACATTCAATGGGCAACAATACGACTTTCGATAGGTGATATGACGATACAATAGTTGATAGTTACGAATATATGTGGGAGTAATTAAAGGACGACTAGTCGAAAGTCATTAAAGTCAAACATGCGTAAGTATTTACCTCTATTGAGCAGCCACTTGTCATAAGCAGCTACATTTGCTATTTCTCATTATATGTTTTTAATAACCTGTGTTAAAACGCGACTTTTCTCTCTTTCCCTTGACCGGCTGTTTAACTGATATTTTACAGGTTTGTTTGTATGTTTGAATCTCAATTTAATTTCTGGATTTCTAAAAAGATGATGAATGCAATCAAGGTCTGTCTAATTGGAAAAAAAGGTCGAGAAAAGGATATTCGGGACTTGTTACGATTTACTTATTTTTATGCAGGTATAATTGGTGGACCAAAGGTGCTTATAAGAAAATAAAGCCAAAGCCAAAACCAATGCTAAAACCAAAGCCGGGAAAGCGCTAAATAACCAACTTGAAACAGAATATACCAAAGTTTAACAATCGAAAAGAAAAAAAATGTTGGTTTCGAAATGGTAAAATATACTTGCCATTTTGAAAAAGACAATAACATACGTGTCTACATACGTACTCACTTCTGAAATCCAAGGACGAGAAACGCATAGAAATTATGTTGCATGGATGTCTCCAATTATTACATAAAAAACTTGACTTTGAAAACATGAACTTATTATCCAAATTATTGTACTGTTCTTCGACAACCAGTGTTGCTTTTTGTAGTTCATACTGTATCAATGTCTTAATGAATATATTTATCATTACAAATATTAGATACAATTTATAAACTTCAAAAGGTGTTGATTTATTTAATTTACCATACCAATTCAAAGCAGTTCAAACAATACAATGGCTGATAAGCATTATTAGGCTGACCTGTGAACTTATAAATAGTCCTCAATGTTTTCTGGTACTTATTGTATACCGTATGTATTATACCTGTCATTAATTAGTCAGTTTGTACGCACATAATTTAATGACTGTCACAATGGGGTTAAAATAACATCAACAACAACAACAACAACAACAACAACAACAACAACAACAACAACAACAACTTTTATTTTACATAAAGCGAAATTACAATGCTTCTAGCCTTCACAGATAGCTTGTAATAGGAACATGAAATAAGCGTTATTGATTCTTATCAATGCATAATTATTGTTGAACTTTAACTAAAACTATTTACAAATATACTCATTTAAATAAACAAATGGTATAAACCCCTATTTAGGAAACGTGTGACTTTCGTTGATGTCACCAACTTCGGTTCGGGTTAGTGTGTCGATTATTTATCGTATGGTTGACTATTTTCTCGTTTATATAATCTGTCAAAGATATAACCTGTCAAAATATAACCTGTCAAAGATATAACCTGTCAAAGATATAATATGTCAAATATATAACCTGTCAAAGATATAACCTCACAAAGATATAACCTGTCTAAGATATAACCTGTCAAAGATATAATATGTCAAAGATATAACCTGTCAAAGTAATCCAAGGTAACTTTAAAGCCGTGCAACCAGTATTTTCTACGCTTTTAATTCAATAAATAACTGGTATGATTGTAGTAGTAAGCATAAATAACGTAAAGTTATAACTATATGGATCATATCTGGTGTAAAATACCGTTATCGTCGCTGATATTTGAATTAGACTTGACCCGTGGAAAAACGTGAAATGGTTTATTTTACTATAATCTTAGTTATATCCGTAATCATAAAACAATTTCCTGGGAAACTAAAAAACGTATTTAAGAATATCTTTCGACATGCTTGAATCTTAAACTGACAACAAATACTCAAATTCGCTGTATATTATTCAATGGGTTTTAAGAATGAAAACTCATCAGACCAATTAATGTTCAAGTCACTTAAATATACCCCATTAGGCATAAGTGTAAGCTGATATAAAGATATCGCCATCCTCGCTGAGTGTAACGATCAAACAACGTTTGAATAGTTTAAAGTGAATTGTTGCGTGTACACGTTTTAGATTAAATACCATTTATTCACAAATATGTAAAACAAACTGCAAATTCTGATCTATAATACTACGAACACCAAACCCCGGATTAAAAGTTCATGGTTCGTTTAATAGCAATTAGGTTTACTTATGTTTTTCGATAGCCCATAAAACACTAAGTCATACGGTTTGATGATCCAGTAAAGGAAGTACAGGTTTAGTAATGGCGGCAAACAAAATGATGTTGATAGTTCTTCTGCTGTGTCTGTCCCTGATCGCAGCAGGTGAGTCGTTTTGATTATGTTGAATAAAATGTTTCATTTTGTAACTCCCTGCACAGGTGTGTAGTTATCCCCATTATATATTTTTTAAAGTAACCCAGCGCAATATGTTTTATATTAACCGAGTACAATATGTTTTATAGTAACCCAGTGCAATATGTTTGATAGTAACCCAGATCAATATGTTTTATAATAACCCAGTGTAATATGTTTTTTATAGTAACCCAGTGTAATATGTTTGATAGTAACCCAGTGTAATATGTTTTTTATAGTAACCCAGTGTAATATGTTTGATAGTAACCCAGTGTAATATGTTTTCATAGTAACCCAGTGTAATATGTTTGATAGTAACCCAGATCAATATGTTTTATAGTGACCCAGTGTTATATGTTTGATATTAACCCAGTGTAATATGTTTTTTATAGTAACCCAGTGTAATATGTTTTTATAGTAACCCAGTGTAATATGTTTGATATTAACCCAGTGTTATATGTTTTTTATAGTAACCCAGTGTAATATGTTTTTTATAGTAACCCATATGTTTTTATAGTAACCCAGTGTAATATGTTTTTATAGTAACCCAGTGTAATATGTTTAATATTAACCTAATACGGGGCGGTAGTGCAATGGAAAAAATGCTGGCCGCTCACACCAGATGTTGCGGGTCCGATCAGCTCGATTCCGGATCGTTGGCCTTTTTAAAACAACACTCAGTACTGGTTCTACATAGGAAGCGGAAACGAGCGCGATCCATTTAAAACAACAGTCAGTACTGGTTCTACATAGGAAGCGGAAACGAGCGCGATCCATTTAAAACAACAGTCAGTACTGGTTCTACATAGGAAGCGGAAACGAGCGCGATCCATTTAAAACAACACTCAGTACTGGTTCTTCATAGGAAGCAGTAACGAGCGCGATCCATTTAAAACAACAGTCAGTACTGGTTCTTCATAGGAAGCGGAAACGAGCGCGATCCATTTAAAACAACACTCAGTACTGGTTCTTAATAGGAAGCAGTAACGAGCGCGATCCATTTAAAACAACACTCAGTACTGGTTCTTCATAGGAAGCAGTAACGAGCGCGATCCATTTAAAACAACAGTCAGTACTGGTTCTACATAGGAAGCGGAAACGAGCGCGATCCATTTAAAACAACACTCAGTACTGGTTCTTCATAGGAAGCAGTAACGAGCGCGATCCATTTAAAACAACAGTCAGTACTGGTTCTACATAGGAAGCGGAAACGAGCGCGATCCATTTAAAACAACACTCAGTACTGGTTCTTCATAGGAAGCAGTAACGAGCGCGATCCATTTAAAACAACACTCAGTACTGGTTCTTCATAGGAAGCAGTAACGAGCGCGATCCATTTAAACTCTGAGCTTACTTCGCAATCGAGGTTAAATGAATTAGTCTGATTTACTAAATTAATATCATCAGCGCTCGGTACGTAAATTATCGAGATTCGCTGAACCGTAAATGTTACAGAAACAAGTTATTCACATCTGTGAGAAACCCGTGCGAATCCTTCAAAGTTTTGTTACGAATACGTGCGAATATGTCACAAATTTGTGAAATTTTCGTTTGACATGCATACCACTAGTAGAGCCAAAACGTATTTTCCACATGAAAAAAAAAGTACGTCAATAATGCAATGAATGATTGTTTCTACGAAAACGTCTCAGGTATATACAGATCGGCGAAAATATGACAGCATTAGCAAAACAAAATAGACGGAACACAACACAACACGACAGAATATAATAGAACAGAATATATTTGAATAATAAAATATAATAAAAGTCCTAAAAGCGATGTGCAGTTTAAACAGAAACAAACATGTATTAAGTTGGCCTATGTACAGCTGTATGGTGTACGTTTTTGTTTTTCTTAAAAGACCGGTTATAATCAAACTTGGCACTGTGTTTCAAGAATTCCACAATGTATGACTGCATATGTAATTAGGCCTTGGATAGTCGCTTTCTTTGGTTCAACTATTTCGCCTCATATTTTCAAGGATATATTACTTTTGTGAGTAAACCTTACCATATCTCACCAACAACTCAATGTATTTTATTGAAACTTCATACAAGACTTTCCAGTCATCAAACCTACCAAATGAATAAGTTGAATAACTTTCGCATGAGCAAATTATGGCCCTTGTTTGACTTAGAAATTATGCTGATTTAAAGTTTTGCGTGCAAGTACCACCAAGTCCATATCTGAAATTTTAGTTAAAGTCGATATCTCAGCAGCCACTACATGTATTGGATTAAAACCTCATTGAAGATTTTACCCTCAGTTATAAGACCTACTCAATTTAATAAGTTAGATAAATCTTGTAAACTTGGATTGGTCATAAGTCTTAATCAAAGTTTATACTTTTGTGACAAATATGATTTGGATAGTCGAGCGCGCTGTCTTATCAACAACTCTTGTTATACAGACTGTTATGGCGTATGCTGATTCGGTCACAGTGACCTAGTTTCCATGGTCCATTGATTTAAGCGTATACCTAGCGTAAAACGCGATTAGATCGATTTTGATATATTAAACTTGGTTCAGTGGTACAGAATAAAACAGGCTATCACGGCTTTTGGAAATGAGGTCAGAATGGCCTTCATGTTTTACGGTCCGCTCATTTTGACTGAAAGCGCCAGTGCTATTTGATCGAGTTTGATAAAGCCTGTTATAACAGCACATACATATGAACACAAGATACAATGTCGCAGCTCAATAACGTCAGTCACATTGCTTCTTTTTATGCTTCAGTGATTTTGCCGGAAATATTTCAATAAATGTTGTAATACGGCTTTTTGATGAAAATTGGTTCTCTGGTACAAAATAATACCGGCTTGCTAATTAGCATTGTGACCTACTTTCAATAATCGGTGTTGGGATATGCGATGGAAAGCCATCTTTTATTTTTAGTTATACCACACTTTTCGAAGAAAAGTGCGGACATTGTGCTAGGCTTGTGCGTATATCCATACGTTTGTTCGTACGTCCGTAACGTTCTCAAATT
Source organism: Panopea generosa (assembly GCA_029582155.1). Lineage (NCBI taxonomy): Eukaryota > Metazoa > Mollusca > Bivalvia > Adapedonta > Hiatellidae > Panopea > Panopea generosa. The sequence goes on from CM055904.1 coordinate 63,762,938, forward strand.
CCTCCTAGACCATATGATTTAGAACATTGAAACTTTTGCAGAGGTGAGGACTGTGCCATTGGTTTTGGAATTTTGATCCGAGTCCTCTGATACTCGGGGCAACTGACCTAGATTTCATGTTCCAGTGGGTGTACGTCCAGGATATATTACGCGCATGCATTACATTGAAACTGCGTGTACATTGCAATGTCATAATTTCAGTAGCTCAAATTTGGAAAAGTTCATTTCTTAGAAGGGTACATTTTTAGTACCAGGTCAGACTGCAGGTATGCTCATACCGGTCTGTTATTACACTAATTGTGTTGCATTTCTATATATAGACATCATATACATGTAATCAGAGTATTTAAAGCGAGTGCGTATGTGCATGTCAGACAGAAAAGGGATACCCGACTGTGATAAAATAAAGTACTACAGCGATATTATACAAAGGCGACAGCGATGATGCGATGGTACTGATTAAAGTTTGCTCTATTTATATGAGTATTGTAGTTTTGCCCTGATCCTACATATTGCTAAATCAGGGGCATATAACTCTGCTTATAATGATCCGAACTAAGCAAAAGTTTAACTTGACCAAATGCAATATTACACGTTTGCTAAATCGAGAACAATTACAACAAAATCGGTCATGTATAGTCGTACACATTCTATCCAAATACTATTAAGATTAATATTGAAATAAAGCTAATAGAATGTTAAATAGATCAAGTACAGTATCTTGCAAAGGCAAGGGAAATAACACTGGTGTTACGAAGTAGATCTTACCAAAAATTCAACTTAGCCAATATTTTAAAAACGTTCACATTATATCTAAATATGACTCAGATTGATCAATAATTGACTTACTATAGTAGAATATGTTTTTTTCCTTTACCAAGGGCTATAACTCTGTTCATACAGGTACGATCTTCCACATAATTGAACTTTTGAGATATATTAATTCATTCATGTATATATTTGTTATACGGTTTGTCAATAATGGTTGAAAAATGTGACCGCTAGACTGTAACATAACATTGATATAAGCGATAAACTTTGTTCTGTAAGCTGGCTGTAAACAATACGTTCGTACCAAAATGTGAAAAACAAGCCAAAAGTATATATCACATGTCCGATTTGTGGCATATTCACACGTATTTGTAACAAAAGATTTTATATCTGTGAAATTTACGCTTTAACGGAACTTTTTTCCGACCGACCCGAGCATCTAATTGGCGTCGATTTGTCATGGTAAAATATCACGATGGCGACTTACAGAAACTGTTATGGCCGATATTTTATCAATAAAGGCAATCTGAAAAATAAATGAAAATGAAGCCCGTTCTTTTTATAAAAATGTACATGTTTGGTGCTTAAATCGTTCAATGTATCCCTATCCATAAGAATGAGATAAAGATAATGGTTTCTAAAACGAAATACAATGTAAACGCAACTTCCGAGCCAAAATAGTCAATATCTCCCAATGTTCATTGTGTTACGTCAATATCACCCAAAGTTTATTGTGCGATGCCAATATAACCCAATGTTCATTGTGCTACGTCAATATCACCCAGAGTTTATTGTGCTACGCCAATATATCCCAATGTTCACTGTGTTACGTCAATATCTCCCAGAGTTAACTGTGCTACGCCAAAATATCCCAATGTTCATTGTATTACGTCAATATCTCCCAGGGTTCAGTATGTTATGTTTATATCTCCCAGAATTCATTGTGTTACGTCAATATCTCCTAGGATTCATTGTGTTACGTCAATATCTTCCAGGGTCAATGTGTTATGTCAACATCTCCAAGTACTTGTGTACGTGTTTCAATGGCGTACTTAAAGATCGAAATTCGAAAATTACTATCGAACTAACTTCTAACTATTCTGTTACTCCACAAGCACATCTATGTATGTCTATAAAACGCTCTCATTTAGACACTGTGTACGTTTATTTTAATGGTCAGTCCAACCATATTATATTCAACTATGATTTCTAATAACAGTTCATCTATAGTATTAATTTCACCAGGTATAAATGCAAAAGCAATTGATTCCATGGACGAATTACAGAAGTTTCTGGACAGTAGACGCGCTCGTTTGGAAGAAAATCCAAGTATATCCGACAACTCAAAGAGTAAACGATGGATAATCAGGTACATGTTTGGATGGTTCCTTCGTTGAGTATGAGGATACATTGACTGTTTATTGCAAGAAGCCGTACAATGATTCAGCAAGCTACAGTACAGTATGATTAAAGACAGATTGTATTTAGTTAATACTTAAATGAATAAAAACAAACATTGACAGAAAAAAAGTGTTCTTTTTTTACATAAAATAAGGTGTAGGATTTCAACGGTAAAAATAATGCCACATAAAATTGTTTTAAAAATATTTCTTTCATAGCAGGAATGTGTCCACACATAAAGAACGCAAAATAACTACTAGGTATGCCAGCTTGTTTATTTTTAACAAAATGCAGCAACACCCTGATTTTTTTAAAAAATTCAAATCGAGAAATGCTAAAAAATAATGCATCTGTTAAAATCCTAAACTAAAAACTAAACTTTTAACACCAATGATGTTAAATTGCATTATATGCTTTGCCAGCTTATGTCCAACTCATCTGCTTCAAGAAATCTCAGCACCCATGAACCATTTTGAAGGCATTTTACACCAAATTACAAATCTTTTTTAGGTCTTTTAAGCACAAGTATCTTCCGTTATATAGAAAGGTGCGCACCTTTGAAAGTATTTACACCAAATTACAAAATCTTTTTTTTTGCACTTATTTTAAGCGCAAGAATCTTCCGTTATATAAAAAGAGGCGCAACTGTGAAACGTTTTGTCATCTATAAGGTTATAAGAAATGAATAATTACTGATCAGTGTTCCAGATAAGCAGTATTTGCGGTATTTAAGCAATGAACTTTCTGAATAAAGCATCGGCATTAAAAATAAAATAGTTCAATAAACATTGGATACTGACAATTTCAGTGTTGATTGGTTTATTTTAGATAAACATTTTATTACATTGTTCTATGTTATCCTTAACATTTGCAAAAATAAACATTGCATACAAATTCAAGGGAGTAAAACACCTAATTGAAGAAAATCTTATCTGGAACAGTGTAATGTACATTTATACCAGGTATATGCTGTACCAGGTATTCAGATATCCACAAGAAGTATTTGAGTAATAAATCATGGCACTCAGTTCATAAATTGAATTCGCCGCTTATGCCTTTTATATACAGCAAAAAAACGCTGTTTAATATTTATAATTGTATCAAAGAAGCATTTCAAATCCGAAAAAAACTACCCCACAGATTGTAACTGTTGCTTAATGTCTGTAACTGTATGTATATATTGTGCATAACATAATATGTTTTATACGTGTTTTTGCCATTTTTGTATTATGTTTGTTTTAATTGACCAAAATATTGAGGAAAATTATTGCTGATTTTGCAAACAAATTTGAATTGAATTGAAATGAATTGAATATAAATTGCATGACTCCCGAAACAATTCTTATGTCAAACAGTTCGGTGACTTAGTTGCTAACACGCTTTGATAGTCACTTATTGTGTTGACTTGTACCATCAGGCAAACCAGAAACGTCTAACGTTTTAGGCAATTTCCGGTGTACGTTGTCACCCGGCGAGTCATTGAGGTCAAGTTAATACAGCTTATAGAAAATAGTGCATTGCTTCTATCAATGTCCCAAGATTCTTATCTATGAAAACTGAACTCCAAAACCCGACACTCAGACATGTTCGGTAAATTCCGTCATCCCTTGGCTCATGTGTTCATTAGTTAATATTTATTTTCATTTCAGAAAGCCGGTGTGTAACTGGTGGTGCAGAATCGCGAAAAGGCTTAAATATTATGGATAGAGCGGAACAAACACGTTAAACAGATGGTGACAAGCAACAACAACGAATCAAAGACTGCGTTCAGTTACAGCGAACATTTAGCAAAATTATTTTCCTGAACACCGGCTCAACCTCAAACTAGCACGTAGTACACATTATATTCAGGGTTCCAGACAGAAACATGTATTGCAATTTGGAATTACTGAACGACATCCATGAACAATGTCCAAAAATGAAACAAAATGTGTAACATATATTGATCCTCATTACACACATGCATACTAACGTACATAAAGTATATCCACTTTAATTATTAAATGACATTTTATACGAAACAACACGTTTATATTTTTAAATATATGTAACACAAAGATAATCGTAGTAACATCAGTAGTTTATATTTAAATAAAAAGTTTATAAATAAGTTTTTGTTTAGTGATTTTCTTTCAAGCAAACGAGGGTTGTTCTCGGAATTTCGCTATAACTATATATGACGGATATTTATATATATGTTTGGTTGTTACTATGGAGACGGATATTTAGAACGTGGAATAATCTATAACAAATATTATCTTAAAGTTTAAACAGATAAGTGGCGACTTTCTATGTTTAAAGTTTTAGCTCAAAAGAAAATAGTCATGTTACAGATAAATTACGCGAATTTCCAGGACATTCCTCGTATATATATATATATTCCGAAAGCGCTCGGGTTTTTTAAAATAAATTTAAAGAATTCAGTATTGTTTGGGTGTATTAATTAATTTTTAAAAATTAATTTATTATCTCTCCCATATATATATATATATATATCAAATTTCATATATAATTTTTGATAGCTTTTTTATAAAATAAGAGTGATAATTTAAAGTGAGAATTATTTCCCATTAGCCAGATTTTAGGAACTACTTTTTTATATTTTTAATTGTTAATCAACCTTTGGTTTAGTCATCTATATTCATTCAAAGTTACATCAATACAAATCAGTGTTAGTATTATTTGGATTAGAACGGAAGATAAAATCGTATAAAGTTCTTCTTCATGGCATTGTGAACAGATATGACAGATCATTTACAATTTTATTTTGCTCCTAGCATTGCGAATATAACCTAGTTCAACACATACTTAATAAAATAGCTCAACATACTGTTAGGACAATTAGTTTTAATATGTTTAAGAAACTTAGAAATGAAAATAGCCGTGTTAGTTCTTCAGACTTAAATGTTTTGGGAGAAGCGATTAGTAGATAAAATGTATTTGTGAACTGCTTCAAAATGAATATTTTAACATTATTGTCATAATCAAGCCTTGCTTTGTAATATTTGATATAGTTCCCGAGGGCGGGCAGTTCACGTATCCGGTAAAATCCTGCTTACGTATATTTTTAATATGTAGAACATTAATTTGAATTTGAAATACCATAGAATGTACGCACACAACTTGATTTCGTTTCTATTTTTATAGGATCTTATTTCTTTCAGATGTGACCGCTTATGAAAAGCAGTGTAAAGTATTGTTGTTTTATTTCAACTGTTTTAATCAATATAATTAAAAAATAGTTGTATTTGTACATTCAAAAGTGTCCTGACACCACTAGTTTTTATTTAAACTTAAATATGAAATAATAATGTTATTAATTAAATGATTTTAATGTACTTCATTCTTTCATTTATTTAAGTCTCATCATGGTTAACACAATATTTACGTATAATATAACAAATTAACAACAAATCAGTCATACCATTCTATATAGAATTGCAAGAGACTAAATTACTAATATAATATTTGTGAATATATTTGTTGAATTTTACAAGTATGCGTTTTGCATGACCCAACTACGTGAAACTCGAAGTACAAAAATTGTCTCGACAATGTTTATCACCTAAAAACATAATTAGATCTCCATGTACATGGAAAACAATTAATTTTCCTTTTTTATTGTGCATCTCATTGAAACTGATCTGCACAACAGTTAAACCGGTTGAGTGGATTTACATGTTTGTCTGGCTAGCTGGCTGACTGACTGACAGACTGACTGACTGTTTGTGTGTGTGTATATATATATATATATATATATATATATATATATGTGTGTGTGTGTGTGTGCGTGCGTGCGTGCGTTGCGTGCATGCCAGCGTGCGTGCGTGCTTGTCTATCTTTCTGTGTGTGTGTGTGTGTGTGTGTGTGTGTGTGTGTGTGTGTGTGTGTGTGTGTGTGTGTGTGTTTGTGTGTGTGTGTGTGTGTGTTTGTGTGTGTGTGTGTGTATATATGTGTGTGTTTGCGTGTGTGTGTGTGCGCGCGCGTGTGTGCGTGTGTGCGTGCGTGCGTTTAAAGCGAACTCAAGAGCGGACTTATATAAGATCTGAACTTTCTTTGCAATCGAACTGAAATAATCACATTAGTTATAGATAGATATGTCTTTATTTGAGTCTCATAACGGTTAATACATAGTATATACATTAATAGAACATTATATTTACAACTAACCACCCCGTTCTGTAAGAATTATAAGAGACTATATTTAAAATACAGCATTACATATTTTAAACCAATTTATCACACGTTTATATCAGTGACACATTGCTGTTGATATATTATTTGAAGTAAAATTCGAAAATCATCTTGTCACTACAGGAAGCAATGTGAAACAAAAGATGGGGAAGATTATGGACATAAATTATTTTGCATGTTAACTGCTTAATTTTCTGAATAGCAAACATAACAATACACATTAATACAACTGTATACACCGTAAAAAAGCGGAGAGGCCAGTCTTAATCTTGACATATACAGTCAAATCTGTCTTAAGCAGCCAGTAGAGGGAGGGAGCAATAGTGGCCTTTTAAGACAGGTTGTTGCTTAATACAGGTTAATTTGCTCTCAAAGCATGGAAACGGGAAACAGCAAATGTGACTGCTTAAGACAAGCGGCTGCTTAATGTAGGTGACCGCTTTCACAGGTTTGACATATAGTCTAAAACGTCATCAAGAATATGTGAGGAGAACTTGAAAAGTATACATACCGTCCGTAATGGTCGTTTCAAACCAATTATAGATACTGATACTGTTTATACTACAGTACACGAGTAGTGGGGCAGATTTATGTGATAAGTGTGCACCAAACTTGGCACAGTGATAGACAACATATTTCCCACCAATGGCTATGGACCTACTTTCAATATTGCCGCCATTTTTTTTTAAATAAAAGTAATATATTTAAATATTTTATGCAAAGAATAATTTGAAAGTTAGATGGTGTTTAAATGTTGCAGTTAGAATTATTTTTACGAGAAACAGAAAAAGGGACATTAAAGCTCAAAGCTTATATTGATTGACTGCTCTCCGGTCCGCTTCCTGGGTAGAACAAGTACTGAGTGTTGTCCGCTTCCTGGGTAGAACCAGTACTGAGTGTTGTCCGCTACCTTGGTAGAACAAGTACTGAGTGTTGTCCGCTTCCTGGGTAGAACCAGTACTGAGTGTTGTCTGCTACCTGGGTAGAACAAGTACTGAGTGTTGTCCGCTTCCTGGGTAGAACAAGTACTGAGTGTTGTCCGCTTCCTGGGTAGAACAAGTACTGAGTGTTGTCCGCTACCTGTGTAGAACAAGTACTGAGTGTTGTCCGCTTCCTGGGTAGAACAAGTACTGAGTGTTGTCCGCTTCCTAGGTAGAACAAGTGCTGAGTGTTGTCCGCTTCCTGGGTAGAACCAGTACTGAGTGTTGTCCGCTACCTGGGTAGAACCAGTACTTAGTGCTGTCCACTACCTGGGCAGAACAAGTACTGAGTGTTGTCCGCTTCCTGGGTAGAACCAGTACTGAGTGTTGTCCGCTACCTGGGTAGAACCAGTACTGAGTGTTGTCCGCTTCCTGGGTAGAACCAGTACATGGTGCTGTCCACTACCTGGGTAGAACCAGTACTGCATGTTGTCCGTTTCCTGGGTAGAACCATAACTGAGTGTTGTCCGCTACCTGAGTGGAAACAGTACTGAGTGTTGTCCGCTTCCTGGGTAGAACCAGTACTGAGTGTTGTCCGCTTCCTGGGTAGAACCAGTACTGAGTGTTGTTTTATGAGAGGCGTCATACCGAGCTTGGGACTGAACCCGCAACATCTGGCGTAAACAGTTTCAGATGTTGTCTAGTTTTATTATATAAACAGTTTCAGATGATGTCTAGCATTACATATATATACTTTCCGTTTCTCTGTAGAATTATTATATAAACAGTTTCAGATGCTCTGTATCATTATTATATAAACAGTTTCAGATTTTCTGTAGCATTAATATTTAAACAGTTTCAGATAATGTCAAGCATTATTATATAAACAGCTTCAGATAATGTCAAGCATTATTATATAAACAGTTTCAGATGCTCTTTAGCACAATTGTATAAACAGTTTCAGATGATGTCCAGCTTTATTAAATAAACAGTTTCAGATGCTCTGTAGCATTATTCTATTTACAGTTCCAGATGCTCTTTAGCATTATTATATAAACAGTTTCAGATGCTGTCCAGCATTATTATATAAACAGCTTCAGATAATGTCAAGCATTATTATATAAACAGTTTCAGATGCTCTTTAGCACAATTGTATAAACAGTTTCAGATGATGTCCAGCTTTATTAAATAAACAGTTTCAGATGCTCTGTAGCATTATTATATAAACAGTTTCAGATGCTGTCCAGCATTATTATATAAACAGTTTCAGATGCTCTGTAGCATTATTCTATTAACAGTTCCAGATGCTCTTTAGCATTATTATATAAACAGTTTCAGATGTTGTCTAGCATTATTACTTTTTATGTTATTCGATTTTGGCCAGTTTAAGAATTTGTGCGAAATATTATGATAATATAAATACCACATAAGTTTAATGAAGACCCAATGTAAAATGCAGGTGCTGGAGTGCACATGACATACTGTTCGAGGACGAACGTCGGACACAGGGCATAGGTGACCGGTGTCTCTGTACAATGATAGAGATGAACATTCATTGCTATAAAGTGGACATGCAAAACGCCGTTTCCGTTGCACTTTCTACAAGAAATGTGAGTTTGTCACTTGATGGATATGACTGCTTCATATAAATCGAACCGCAGGGGTGGTCGAGTGGTTAAGCGTCCACCTCGAATGCGGAGTGTCGTGGATTCGATTCCCGGGCAAGTCATACAAAAGACTTGAAAATGGAGCTAGAATATTCATCGCTTGGTGTTCAGCATTTAGTGGGCAGTATTATATCTGATCGCCGGTGCGAGTATTATGCGACTGGATAACATACCATGTGTCTACGGCATGATACTCCAGTGTGACAGCGCGCTCAGAATACTGTTTCAAGGTCTGAAGAAAACACCGTCGGGATATAACTGAAACACTGCTGAACGCGACGCTAAACACCATACAACAACAACTCCATTCTACTCTGACAATGCCTCATATTTTTGTCAATTATGCGGGTAGATTTGATACTGTACGAATCTCGCGAAATCCGACGTTGGCAGAGGTTAATGGAGTGTATCGCAGTAAACGCTAACCTGAACGAAAGTTGGTAAACTTGACTGTCAAATATATACGAGTTCATATTTTAAAGGATTATGTATAATCGATATTCGTCTTCATATTGATTTTTATGTATGTAATAATGATTTGAATAAATATGTTAAACCCAATTGTTATTCCCGTTTTGTTAACTTAAGCTCTTGTATTGTTAACGTGTTTTTCTTTATTCGCCGATGTATTTGTATATCCATGCATATATAATTTTATATTGGATAATAAAAAACAAGTTTTCTGGTACTAACTACAGGTAATTATCATGTTTCATCGCGATTGTTAGATTAAGGTGTAAAATGGTGAAATGAAAAAACGCTGGTTTCAATTCGAAATGCCGAACTAACCATTTTGGATATTTTCGAATTTTTACAATAAATTGTGCGGAAGTTTATCACCAATCAGAACAAGTCATTTTGACCATGTGAACATAAATGACGAAACTCTTATATTAAAATGTCGAATATACAACTTCTTTACGCTGAAAATCGAAGTAATATCGAAATTGAGGAAATTTTTCATTAAAAACGTACCGGAAAATGCCGAAGCAACAGTTTCTATTATAAACTATTACTCAGCTGTAAAATAGATATAATGAAACGTTGGGATATCTTTATCTTTGTGAAATAAAAGTTTTCAGGTATGAAATTATCAAACTATTTTAGAAAATTACATTTTTTATTCCTCTTGTAAACTTTGTATTTTGTTAGCTCACCATTTTGAACGGAGACGAACGATAAAACATTTAGTTTTTCTATTTTCTTCTTGTTATTGTTTTAGCCATTTCATAACTAATGTTAATGTTGGTATTGATATTCTGAATCAGCATCTGAAACTGCATCTTATACGAATTATAAACGTACACGTGCAATAACAAATATACCATATACTGTTAACTTAACCAAACAATCATCATCTAATATGGCACAGATTTGACATCATGTATTTTATACATAACTAACATTAATAAATACGTTTCAAACTTTTGATAAAGAGAATAATATGTAAGGGAAATAACTCGCCAATGCTCGTGGTTACTTTTGTTTCTCCAGCTTACCTGATAAATTTTAGATTATCAGGCCGTTACATGGTATTCTCTATGATTAATTGATTAATTAGACAATACATATTTTAACTTCATTTCATCCAGCTCAGTTTTCTTTAATTTAATTTTATGAAAACCTTCTGGCATTTATATTCTATATGTTCCCGCACTGCAGTGTAGTGTGTGAATTATACAATTTATATGGCTTTAACTTGTATAGTCAAGCCAAGTGTATGGCATCTGTAGTAAATATCTAGTGTTCTCTTTATTGCAGGTTTAAAGTTTCGAACGTAACATTAAGGAGACAAAGAAACAAAACTGCATACTACTGACTTGAAGAACAACAGAACTATATAGTGAATAACAATTACACAGAGAAGCGTGGACAGAAGATATTGGTAACGAAGTAATCGTGTATATTTTTTGTAACTGTGCCAATGTTAAATTATCATTTAAGCTGTGTTTAAGATTTGGACTAAGTAAGAAACAGATACACACAAACATGAGTTCTCTACAGAAAAGGACCCGGAGGCGGGATACGCCACCTACGCCACCTACGCCAGATATGCAAAATACGCCAGATACGCCAGATACGCCACCTACGCCACATATGCCACATACGCCAGATACGCCACCTACGCCATCTACGCAACATACGCCAGATACGCCACCTACGCCATCTACGCCACCTACGCCACATACGCCACATACGCCACCTACGCCACCTACGCCACATATGCCACATACGCCAGATACGCCAGATACGCCACATATGCCACATACGCCAGATACGCCACCTACGCCACATATGCCACATACGCCAGATACGCCACATATGCCACATACGCCAGATACGCCACCTACGCCACCTACGCCATCTACGCCACATATGCCAGATACGCCAGATACGCCACCTACGCCACCTACGCCATCTACGCCACATATGCCAGATATGCCAGATACGTCACCTACGCTATCTACGCCACAGATGCTAGATATGCCAGATATGTCACCTACGCTACATATGCCAGATATGCCAGATACGTTACCTATGCTATCTACACCATCTTTGCTATATGATTCAGATATGTGTTATACGTCACATATGCCAGATATGCCATAGACGCCACCACCTATGTTTCATAATTTAATTGATAAAAATTCTACTGTGGTGTTCCAGCATGAAATAAAATCAAGTGATCCAGATCCAATAACTGCAGAAGATGCAACCACTCATCTGGAAGCCGCTATTGTCAACCACCCAGCGCCACCTCGACCACCGGACAATTAAACACTTTATTAAAAATAAATACACTAGTCAGTGTACTGGTTTTTTAAGTATTTAAAACTGTGGGTTATTTAATTAGTGCATGTTTAACAATGTAGTGACCATTTAAACGTGGCTTAATAAAATAATTTCGAAGTTTTTAAATACTTTATTTATTTATTTATTTATTTATTTATTTATTTATTTATTTATTTATATTTATCTATCTATTCATTATATATTAATTAACTGTGTAAATTTGGAGAGGATCGAATGAAAAAGCGGGTACTAGAGTGCACACAAGGTCAACTACTGCATAAGTTGATGTTTCAATGGTCATAACTCCGATACCAGTTATTCGTTTTGGCCAATTCAACATTTTTTCCCGAGATATTATTGTTATATAACTACTGTGTAAGTTCGGAGAGGACCAAATAAGAAATATGGGTACTGGTGTGCACAAGATCAATAGTGCAATTTGTTCATATTTCAAGGGCCACTAATCTGAATTTAATAATTCGATTTGGGCCAGTTTAAGAATTTGAGATATTATGGTTTAATGAATACAACGTAAGCTTGGTGAAAACCCAATGTAAAATGCAGGTGCTGGAGTGCACACAACATAATGTTCGAGGACGAATGACGGACACAGGGTGATCAGAATAGCTTTGTTCAGATGAAAAGCTAAACTTCCAGCACATGACGATATAGCAAATATACACTACGTTAAACATGTGAAAATATAAAAACATATTTAATATGTAAAAAATGTTATTCTTGTGTAACTTGAATTATTTATGTATAACTCCCACACATCCTACTTTCCTACCATCTCTCTCATGCAACCTCTATCTGCCAAATACAAGTCCGAATAAACACGGTGGAGAACCTACGTTATATAATGCTATAGAGCGGTGTAAAAAGTAGTGCCTACTTCAGTTAACATGTTTGTAAATAACTCTGATTATTACATGACATTTTACAAAACATAGGTGACCGCCGTCTCTGTACTATGATAGAGATGAATTTTCATGGTTATTAAGCGGCCATGCAAAACTCCGTTTCCGTTGCACTATCTACAAGAAATGTGAGCTTGATATTGATGAATATGACTGCTTCATATAAATCGAACCGCGGGGATGGTCTAGTGGTTAAGCGTTCACCTCACATGCGGAATGTTCGTGGATTCGATTCCCGGTCAAGTCATACAAAAGACTTGAAAATAGAGCTAGAACATTCCTCGCTTGGCGTTCAGCATTTAGAGGACAGTATTATATCTGATCGCCGGTGCGAGTAAAATGTGACTGTTTGGGATAAAATACCATGTGTCGCCTACTATACGACATGATACTCCAGTGTGACAGCGCGCTCAGAATACTGTTTCAAGGTCTGAAGTAAACACCGCCGTGATATAACTGAAACATTGCTGAACGCGACGCTTAACACCATACAACAACAACTCCATTCTACTCTGACAATGTCTCATATGTTTGTCAATTATGCGGGTAGATTCGATACTGTAAGAATCTCGCGAAATCCGACGTTGGCAGAGGTTAATGGAGTGTATCGCAGTAAAACGCTGGAAGAAAATAATGATGTTCTGTGAAGACAGTCAGCCAGGACAAAACATTATTATTTTCCACCTTCCAAAAAGACATATTGAATTGTATATACTCTAGCACCCGCAGTTTTGCATGAGATGATCACCTCAAACACAAAACCACGACATCTCCGGCATGTCAAATAGTTAAAATATGTGACGTCAAAACTTTATTTATTAATGAAATGAAAAACAGGAGTATACTATGTATATTTATCAATAACAAATACATGTGTTGAAGTGTAGACGACTTTAATGTTTACGAACAGACAGACACTGGACAATCAACAAAAAGTGTTATAATTTGGCCTGTTCAAAACAGAAACAGGATGTTCATGTATACGTGCACAATTGAATAGGGTTTGACGCCATTTTCAACACATTTTAGGTTATATACATGTATGGCGTATCCAGTTTTATTGGTGAAGAAATACCTTAAAACGAATATGATTACGACCACCGTCCTTCTGCAAGTAACTGGCAAATTCTCTCACATTAATGTTTTCAGTTGAGCGGGCGGGATTCGAACCTTAACTGTGAGTTGTAAGACGGAGCCTTAGACCACTCGGTCACGGAGGACTCTAATAGCATGTTGAACAAACTGGATATATATTATTTGTTGTCAAATAGTTCGACTGTGTCCTTGTTGGTATTGGTTCTACCCAGGAAGACTTCGAGCGTTATAAGAACTTGTTTCACAATCGAAATAAAAGAAATAAGTTTAAACTAAATTAATTGTTACTTAAAGTTTTTTTTGTTGTTGTTGTTGTTGTTGTTGTTGTATGGTGTTTAGCGTCGCTTCCAAAAAAGTCAGTTGTGTTGCGATGGAGTCTACTTGAGACAGTATTATCGGCACTCCGTTTCCGTTGCGCTTTCTACAAGAAATGTGAGTTTGATATTGATGAACATGACTACTTCATATAAATAGAACCGCGGGGATGGTCTAGTGGTAAAGCCTCCACCTCACATGCGGAATGTTCGTGGATTCGATTCCCGGTCATGATATACAAAAGACTTGAAAATGGAGCTAGAACATTCCTCGCTTGGTGTTCAGCATTTAGAGGGCAGTATTATATCTGATCGCCGGTGCGAGTATAATGTGACTGGTTGGGATAACATACCAAGTGTCTACGGCATGATACTCCAGTGTAACAGCGCGCTCGGAATACTGTTTCAAAGTCTGAAGTAAACACCGTCGGGATATAACTGAAACATTATTGAACGCGACGCTAAACACCATACAACAACAACAACAACAACAACAACAACAACAACAACAACAACAGCAACAACAACAACAACAGATAGTTCGAACTCCTACATAATTTCATCCAAATCAGACAAATATAACGGATATGAAGTTCTCAATCTCTCCCAAGTTTCCACGTGCGATACGCTCCATTCTACTCTGTCAATGCCTCATGGTTTTGTCAGTTGTGCGAGTAGATTTGATATTGTAAGAATCTCATGAAATCCGGCGTTGAGAGAGGTTAAAGGAGTATAGCTCAATGAACGCTGGGAGAAAATTATAAACTTTATGTTCAATCCTCCAGAAAGGGAGAGACATAATTAATTTTCAACTGGATACTTTTAATGCCAAACTTTGCATTATTTTACTGTGTTCACTCTAGCGCCCGCAGTTTTGCATGGGACAACCACCTGAAACACTAAACCATAACATCTCGTGACATATCAGATAATTAAAATATATGACCGTCACGTCATAAAATTATTCATTAATAAAACAAAAAATAGCGATTTTTTTTCCAATGATAAATGCATGTGCTGTTGTGCACACGACTTTAATGTTTACGGACAGACACTGGACGATGCAGACGACATGTGCAAAATGTCATATGATGGCGTTTATATTTGCTGTAATACATCACATTTTTTAATGAAACAATAACATGTTTTTTTTTAAAGGGGTTTAACGCCATTTTCTGCCCATTTTGGTTATACATAGCATATGCAGTTTTATTGGAGGAGGAATACGTCAGAATGAATCTGAATAGAACCACCGCCTTTCCGCTAGTAACTGGCAAACTTTCTCACATAAAATTTTGGCGGTGAGTGGCAAATAAAATTTGAGACGGCGCCTTAGACCACTCGGCCACGGAGGACTCCATATATTGAATAAACTGAATATATTGTTTGTTGTTAAATAATTCGACTATGTTCTTGTTGGCTCGAAATAATTGCATTTTGAAAAACTTCAAATAGAATAGAACTATACGTAATCAACTTTATTTTTACATGTTTGGTAATATTACTATGTATATTAACAATTATATCTGGTAGTTGTTCAGAGACAAATATATAAAGGATCTTATATGAGTGCTCATTGATTATTGAATTTATTAAACGAGTTCGCAAAACTATATCGTGCGAAGCTCGGCCGAGCATTATTTCATTTTTGTTAACGGGTTTAATAAATTTAATAATGAATGAGCACGAATGTAATATTCTTTTTATCCCATAACTGAGGGAAATGGTACATTTACCCATTTATTTACCGGATCATCTCTACAAGGAATAAGAATTTATCTGCGTGATTGTCTTATTATTTAGAGACAGTTCGATAGATTCTAGTCCAGTGTAACACCAAAATATTTAACGGAATTGGCTGCCTGAATAGGGACATAACTCCGAATTTAATTATCCAATTTGGCCAGTTCAAAAATGTGTCCGAGATATTATAATTATATAACTACTGTGTAAGTATGGAGAAGATGAAATGAAAGATTCGGGTACTATATACAATAATAGTCCTATTGCATTTGAGACCGCAGCGTGGTCTAGTGGTAGAGCGTCCGCCTCGGATGCGAAAGGTCGTAGGTTCAATCCCCGGCCGGGTCATACCAAAGACTTTAAAAATGGAACTAGAAGCTTCCTCGCTTGACGCTCAGCATTTAGAGGAGAGTTCTAAGTCTGGTCGGCCCGGTGTCAGTATAATGTGACTGGATGGGGTATCATACCATGTGTCTGCGGCACGACAAAAGTGACAGCGCTTAGAATACTGTCTCATGTAGACACCGTCGCGATATGAGTGAAAAATTGTTGAAAACGACGCTAAACACCATACAACAACAACAACCTATTGCATGTTAATACTCAGATTGGACCGAGACATTAACAGTGATTAAGATCCTAAATTAATTGATTTTATCTTCCAAAGGTACAATGGAAGCTTGTTGTCAACCAACTATTCACATGTCAAGTTCTCTGGATAAAATTTGGAATTTGCATTTCCCAGTAACCAGGACCCTGGAATACTCGGCATATACAAGAAGTTGTTTTTTATAACGGATACATATCATTGACATAAATTAAAAAAAAAAGGGGGCCTAGTAAAGACCCTTGAGGGACAGCACTTGAGACAATGGCCTGGGTAGAATATATATCTAAAATATCAACCTATCAGACGTATATGACCTAAATCATCTAGTAGAATGTGAGTTGAAACCAACAGCAACATAATTCTATGATCGACAGTGTTAAGACCTTCTGCAGGTCAAGCAACACCGTTCCTACCATGGTGCCTTTATCCTTATGAAATCAGATAGGTGAATAGGACAAGTATATGTGGAAAAGCCACGTCTGAAACAAGACTGAAAACTATATAAAAGTTTCTTGTCAATTAATTAGCTTTCAACTTGATGATAAATTACCCTTTCGAATATCTAAGTATTGACATATATTGAACTCACATTCACTTACGTAAACTATGTCATGTGTTCAATAAGGAATGTCTAAACTGCAAAGCACAAAATAAATTCGACTGACTCATGTTCCAACTGGATTGCCCCCTAAGGAATAGTTCTCCAGTTGGATCGGAAATACACCTTGTAATTATGCGCACAATTTTGCAAATCATTACCGTAGGGCATAAACATTCACATCGATGTATTTACTCGCCCAAAGAGTGGATGAAAATCATCTAAAATTAGACATGCTATCGGAAACATTATCCCGTATTCGACCTCACGAAAAGGAAAGTTCCGTACACATTTGAAAATAATCGCATGTTTGTCTAGTTATTGACTAGATGCGAATATCTGCTCGCCCTTCGAGTGTAAAAAACATAAACGAGTGGATAACAAGGTGTACAGGAAATGGACCTGTTCGCGATCCACAGTAACGTATCAATCAAGTCAAATTACTGTGAATAATCAAATTACTCAGAAGTACGGAACTGTTGACAGTTTTAGAACGTAAATCGATTGTCAATACTTCGGTTCATAATACTGGCGAAATGGCCATTCCGTTTTTCACCCCCTTATCACTCGATCCGATTTCATTCATTATTTCAGAATTATGTAAATGAACGGTTAATTGTAATAAGTGCGAACAATGTTGTGTGTGTGTTTTTTTTCAAACGTCTTAAACCTATCATAACGTTTCAGAAACGGACTTAAACATGTTCTCGCTCATTTATATCCAATAATAACCGGTTATACAATATTTATGCATCGCTAGAATTGCTTCCCTTTGAGAGCAGAATTGGTGCGCATGAAAAACTATAGAAATCGTCTTTAATAGATAAAACTAAACACCATATATAACCATTTTCATTACCTCAATGGTAAAGGCATGTATAACAATTGTCCTTAGTAACTCCACTGCCTTTCTAGTTTTAAGAGCATTTAAGTTCACAACACAATGCTGTATATATCTCAATTTTGACTTGAAGCGGAGCGATTCTTCAGTACTCTTAACTGCAATGTTTTTGAGTATCATGCCCATGTTTGCTTTTGTTAGCCGACGTTGATTAACTAACCATTCGTTTTACAACGTCTACAGCCGTATTGTACAGCAGTCTTCGGATTAAGCTTCGGTTTATACGTTTCTTTGACACAGAAAAGTCTATGCTAATGGACCCATGAGTACGTTGTTTTTCTGAGCCATGTTTCACATCAAAGGTTGGTGAGGTTGTTATGTATTTAAGAATTGAGGACGCCGTCTTTGCTGGTTTTATATCTAGTATTTCAATTTTTACATTTACAGTTTGCGTCATAGCTTCGATGTCCGAAAGCAAACTACGCAATGCTTTATTTGACATTGAAACATATGCCAATTTAACATGCGTAAGATATTTCATTGAAGGCGGCAATTTCAAAACCGAAGCGCCAAACGTAACTTCATCGATTGATATTTCCCGCACGTTTAACAGTGTCTGTACAGTTGAAATGAGAGGTTCTGTATCTAATTCGACAGCACCAAAGTTAAACCGGCGAAGCTTAGGGGCGTTTTGCAGTAGCCTGGTTACCGACATATTCGGTCCGTATGCGCCGAGCATTGTAAACTCTTTCAGTTCTGATGCGTTTAAGTGTACGATATCGATATAAGACAGACTTATACAAATTACGTTCAGTTTGGTGTGTTGCGACAAGTCTAGATGATTTAGGCAAATAGAAGAGCAGTCACTGCACCGCAGGTAAGACAAGTGTATTTCAATAAGCTGCATGGCATTTTTGAGATATTGCATCAGATATTCAAGTTGACAATGTGCAAGCTTTAGTCCTTGTAGATCGATCGACGTCAATTTTGATAACTTGGACAGCGTAGTCTGGAATTCTTTCGGCTGAGTCGTGTTGCAATAGGAGGACTCCAACTCTGTGCTGATAAGCTTGTTCTCCACCCTGCATACCATAGTGTTGATTGTTGCGGTATGTGCACCGGCCTGTCTTTCATGAATTGTTACTTTCTGCCGAAAACCAGTTTGCATCAAAACATCACGCATGTCATTTGGCATAATTATCAAATCACTGGAAGGTATTTCACTGAGCTGTACACTCTTTATTTCAGGTAGATTTGCTTGAAGCATGCTCTGAAGTGTCAACATTGATTTGTTTTCTTCCCTTTTAAAATGATGAAATATGTCATCCAATTTCTGTCTTGTATTTTCTTTTGCATTATTAGAACTCTCTAAAATACATTTGGACAACATGTCCTGGAGTATCTCCTCTGGAAAACTATCAGTAAATCGATGTAGAGAACGTTGTTCATTAAAGTATTCCTTCATAAACTCTTTATCCGAGACAACTTTCTCAATGTAATCCGAAAGCGTACTCGCAATCTCATCATTCAATCCACTGATAAAGACAAACACATTTGACATTTTAAGCAGTCCTTTCACTGAACTGCATACCGTAAATATTTTATTGATATTTGAGTCTAAATTCTCAGAGCTTATTGATATGTATACAGCACACAGAAACTCCTGAAACGTTGTGTGCAAGAATGATAAACGTTTCATTCCAGGTGTCGCTCCTGCGACAACCTTGCTCTGCGACAATATTCCAACTTTGAGGCAAATATCTATTTCTGTTTCTGACAAACCAAGCTGTTCCGGGTTTTCTGATTCGAATACTAGCAGTGTTTCATTTTTGTCATTAAATAACGCAATGAATGCTAGTCTGGACAAAGAAAACAACAGTGGTCTATATTGATAGCATTTTTGTTTTCCATCAAAACTCTGCGGAAGCTTTATTTGAGAGTTTTTCCACTCTCGTTTCATTATTTTAATGTCATCATTGTTTGTTAGTCGTTCGTTTTCCATCTCTGCTAATTCAAATAACAAATTAAGCATTCCGCTGTATATTTCACACTGGGACACTCCAATGCCTTTTCCTTTGTACCAAAGCCATACCATTTGCTTCAGTAGTAGAGGAATGGTTGATAGCTGGTCAATGTTCTTTCTGTTAAGTTCGTATTCGAAATCCTTCGGTGATAGTCCACGGCCATATTTCTTGTTAAGATATTTAACTACCAAGTGTACCAGCTCTGTTGAAGGTCCTGATTCTAATCCAGACATAGTAATATGTTGATCGATATCAGTGGCTTTTAGTCTAAGCTCTTCGAGCTTCCAATCTCTTGTAGTAGTTAATATGGTACAATTGCTAGGAATAATTCTGTCAGGAAGGCCTTTCGTTAGAACTTGAGAAGATTGCTCACTTGATTCAGGCGGACTCCACTCGTCAAGTCCATTTAAAATGATCAGACACTTCTCTGAATCTGTCTGCAAGACTGTTGATATTGTGCCTTGATGTATTGGGTTTTTCAACAAATGTCTTTTAATCATATCTTCGATATCGTTTTCTGCTGTGGCGTTTCTAAGAGCTATATAAAATACAAAATCAAACTTGCGCATATGGTGTTCGTCAGGAGATAATTCTGTGTTTTTGGCTGCTTTTGTATGCGCATGGTACCAGATAGATATCAATTTAAGACACAAAGAACTTTTTCCCATTCCCGCGTCGCCACAGACATAGATATCTTTACAAGGCATGCCATCTTTATTGTGAAAAATGTCACGGTATGAGTCAATAGCGTCAGTTGCTGTATTTTCAGGAGCTGGAGTGTCGCCTACATGTAGATATGTCCGTTTTAAACATGGTTTGACGAATATATCATCAATGTCAACAACATTATCTTCCGGGTGGAGCGGGTTTTCTGCTATTCGAACATAATACTTTGCATACAGTTTCATCAAATCCAACCGTAGATCTATAAAAATAAGTTAAAAAATATTAATTAAAGATAAGGAAATATATCAGCAAGACCTTCTTACGTTGTTTATAGCAAAGAAAGTGAATGTGATTCTAGCTCTAACGTTTCAGTTAAATATATACAACAAACCCATTACGTTCGAAGTAAACAGGTTCAGGCTTGTAATATGACTGTTTATCAAGTATTTTTCAATCAAATTTAAAGTTGGAATGTTTACATATTTTCTCATCCAATGAATGCAAGTCTACATGCTGACTGTCACATATTCATTCACCAAATTAATATTGCCAATTATCAATATGCACAACACATTTCTGCGACTGCTATCATACTAATAGTATCATGTGGTGATGCAGCATTCATGATCTATCAAACATGTACGCTCTGGTTGTATATGTAATTATTTACATGAAATAGCGGCTTTTATAAGACAATAAACACTCTACACAGTGTTCTATTGAAATCACGAACAAATAATTATCAGTCTCTTACTTTCTTTTCTTTCTGCTTTTAACTGTTCTTCGTTGTGTGTTCCATGAGAAAATAAACGTTCCAAACGGTCTGTTTGTTGGTCGCCTGCAACTTGTACTGCATTTAGAGAATGCTGTGTTTGAGATTTGACTGCATTTACTACAGTTCGTGTTGTCTCTCCTATAAGTCGCACATGCTCTCTTCCTTCATTTTGTATGGTTTCTTTTGTTGTAATTCCTTCCGTCCGTACAGCGTCGACAGCGTCTTGTGAGCATTGATTAATGGCTTGTATTGCTTCATGTTTCACCTGTCGGATATCTTCAGGAGACACGTGAAACGCTGATCCTCTTATCTGTAACATAAAACAGAAATATCGATGCAAAAAATTTGGTATCGTTGTGTCATGGCATGCAAACGTTGCATTATTCCATATTTTTATATTTGTATTCAATATAATTATATTTCTATTGGATATTGTTACATTTGTATTCTACATGTTTATCAGCCCATTCGTTTGTAATATTTTCTTATTTATATTGTATAATGTTTCATTTGTACTCTATGGTTATTTCTCATTTGTATTTTATAATTCTTTATTTACATTGAATATTGCAATGTTTGGCATGCCATAGTTATATCAGGGTTAGTTTCTTTCAGTTAAGAATAAGGTTTCCTACAAACATGTCCAGCAGTGGATTTAGTAGAAAACTTGATTGGACAACATATACGGCCAAATCTTTATTTTACCTCCACCCAATGTCTGTAATTGGGATATGCGCCCAGAGCCGTCAAATGATATTGCACTATGATATTAAAATATAAATAACTGTACCCCTCATCAAACACATAAAGCAGAAAATAACATCCCCTGAAATAGTGTCTCTACACCTGGTATATTTCAATAGTTAATCAATTTTTAAGTAAGATACAGTTTTGGCATGACCATTTAAAATGCATACAATGCTGAATATCTTTTTTTTCTGTTGCATATCACGTATTATTGTATACTTTCATAGTGTCCCTATAGTTTTCTATAGAGGACGAGCGTGCTGTATTTTATCGTATTACACGCATTGATATTGCACGGGAACTTTAGCACGTACAACGGAAGTAGGAACTACTTTCGTCATCTAATCATAAACAAATATATCAATTTGATTACATATTATATATCTACCGAATTGGTCTTCATTAAGAATAAAATACAATTAGACACTACATCTCATTGATTGGAATAATTCTGGCACAAATGACAGTTATGAAAGTTACTTCTATGCAACGTTTAATTGCGAAATGACGTTATACTATTTCCCGCGGCGTTACGTTGATATGATGGGGTTAGGTAGTGTGTAACCGAATTATTAGTTTAATATATAAACAATTTGTAGAAAAAATAGCATTTAATGAGTTTAACTGGCCTAAACAATATGAAAGTACACAATAAAATAAAACTCGCAAGCTCGTATTCCTCCGCCAAAACAACTCGTCCCAACTAATATTTATCCATACACGTTCAGTAACCTATAATATTCAAAAGCTGAATAGTTCATACATACACTTGTTTTTATTATATAATCCACCATTAATATTTTATTAACGATAAACAGTGACTTAGAAAGGGTGAACATAAAAGAGGATGAATATAAAAAATAGTAATTATAAAATAAAAGACCCGAACTGGCTGAGGGAATGCTAACTCGTTCACAGTTGTGTCCATCATATCGTCTTTCTTTTATTCTTTGTCAGAATAGGATATACAGATTTACCAATGAGCTCATTTACTACTGGCATCATAATATATGCAGTATATTTTTCACATTGACTCCGTGTTTCGAAATAATCAATTTGTTGTTCCATTGACTGGTTTATAACTTTACCCCAACTTTAAGCATATGTAAAAAAAAACGAAAAATCAATAACTCCGGTAGTGAATGACACTTACAATCACTATTCCCTCATCACTTCGTATTATTAAATCGGCAAATCTTTCTTTTGTATTAAGAAAGATAGGTAGTGGTACTAAATTAGTTAATATTTTAAAAGTTTCCTCCCCATTACTGATATAAAACTGATTACAATGAAATTTTGTTACAGATTTTTAATTTTGAGTTACCATCATTATGGTTACCAGTTTATTTACATTTTCACATACATCATAAACATACATTTTTAATAAAAAACAAAATAAAATGTCTTTGTAATGTGAAAATTAATAAAGAGAGACAGACAGACCGACAGAGACAGAGAAAGATAGGGAGAGAGGCAGAAATACAGGGGTGGACAGAGAGAGAGAGAGAGAGAGAGAGAGAGAGAGAGAGAGAGAGAGAGAGAGGGGGGGGGGGGGGGGGGGGGGGGAGACAGAGACCCGCCAAACATGTAACGAAGTACATCCAATAAATATATCAAAATGATTTTGATAAAACATTAATCGATAAAATCTTGTATCCAATAGCATAAGGAATGTTTTTGTTGTCATCTTGAAATTCTTTTTTTCATTTTTGTTGTGTGTTTGACTACCGCATATTTGAAGTGTTTTGCTCTCTGTTTGTGAAAAACAAAAATCGCAATAAAATCTAATTTGGATCTCTACGTCCTCTGCAAAATTAATTATTGCATTTTGAAACTTTTGGAACTATATTATCCTTTGGAAGAAAAGAAATTGTGGTCAACAGTATAACAACGGTAATAGCAAAATTATACTCTGCACGATGGCTATAGAAGGCAATTGACCATTCAAGGGTAATTTAACAACAAATGTTAACTTAAGTTCTTGTTAAATACGCGTTTAACATTTAGTCAGCATGTTTGCTGTTGCTCAAAAATAGTTAAAATTAACATTGTGTTAAACTCTTTTTAAATTAAACAAACCTTCTAAACCTTTGTTAACACAGAATTAACAAAATCCAAGATGGGGTTCAAAGCTGCTTTTTACCTGTTCGAATAGCTAGAAATCCACGAAATTATCGTGAAAACTTAAATGCCCATGTAACGAACGACAAGGATTTAGAGAACGCTACAGATTTGGCAGGGACGGTATGAATTATTTGATTAATCTTCTGTTAATAAAAGTAGCAACCCTTACCTTTTGTAGTTTAACAACGGCATCTTGTGCATGGGCATCTGACGCAAGTCTAGTTGGGTCTGATAGTATTTTTATCAAATGATCAATATATGTATGCAAGTCAACGTCTGGAACCTCATTTTGTCCCGAATGAAATATTGCATTCCGAAACTGTTTAGCCTGTCAAATGATAGTTAAGATATAAGTACCGGCATTGAAAAATATATTACATATATTTAATGTTATAAAAAGAAATAAAAGATGACCTACATGGTTTCGGTCGCACAATAAGTCGCAGTTTAAACTAATTATAACTAGCTCATGCACATTAGGCAGAATGGACAACGTGCATGCACCGACAAGTATGTTCTGTCTGTTTCTAGTTTATTTCAGTCTGTTTAACTTTCAGCTTATTGTATAGACTTCATTGGTCAATAAGAAAATATACGTGGGAAAAAAACTTGGATATTTGTTAATTTTTTCCTAGTGTTTAATACGTATGTCTAAAATTTCAGAAAATATACCGAAGAAAAAAGAAACGTCCGCTATACTTAAAGGCTCATTAAACTTCTAAAACTGCCGATTATTATTTTATAATTTCAGTCTATTTTACTCTTCCAGGTTTATTTGACTTTGGAGAAAGTATGCAAACAACGATATAAATAAAAGATGCATTATTTTAAATAGTTATGAACGGGTGTCTGTTTACAAGACAGTGGTCGTTTCCTTCCGATAAACATATTCGGCATAAAACGAGTAACCCCGAGTCTGTTCGGAACAGCAACGGACGGTAATTTATGCGGTATGTCAATAATGTAAACATCAGTTCGGTCCGCTCTTTTAAGAAATAAGCATTTCGATCGAAGTTATTTATTTATTCAATGGTTTTAGTAATACTGTAAACACATGTTATTACAATCATTTTTGCTGTTATCAAAATGTGAGCATTTCAGAAGTTTTATAAAACTTTAAGTGAAGCTGTGTTTTGTTATCGATAATTTTCAATAAGTTCATCCTTTTCCTGTTACAGTAGAGCCATAATGTTTTCCATACATAGAATACTCTTGCGATACATGTAAACATAATTTTAACTTTGCTTTCATATTTCAATATATCTGCACTTGGGCTAGCGGGAGTTTCTCTTTTTTTTGCAGAATATATGGCCATCAGGAAAGAAAGCATTTATAGGACATAGACATGACAAAAGTTAAATGTATACCTCAGCGAATATATTGCCTCGTTGAGACAAATCTTCATGAATGATGTTTTGGAAGTGTTTGTGGTTGATTATGACACACAGAAGACCTGCCAAATCTGTGTTGGAGGCAGATGTTACATGTCCGTATCCATCTGCTGTTAGATAACACTTTGCGAATTCCCACGGATTACTGCCCCACTTACGGGCGTCAGTATTTTTCCAGGATGGTCCGTTGTATCTATGTTTTCGCAATATTTCCTTTCGGATCTCCTCACAAATTCCATTCGGGCAAACAGTACTTCGCAACAATGCATCAGAAGCGTCGTGGTACCGGCACAGGCCTCTTTGGTTGCACACCCCATTTGTTCTACACCGGAGTACATTTTGAGTAGTACAAATTCCGCACACAGTTCCTAGAGGCAATCCTTGCGTAGTGCAAACGTCTCTGTATACACGCCCGTGGAAACTTGTTATTTCATTTTCAACAAAACGTTCAATGCCTCTTTTAGTAACCAGCAAGGCCAAGCCCGCTTTGACCCAGTTTACATAAAGGGGATTATCTACCGTGTCGTGCAGACTTGTGGACATGGGGATGTGGCACGAAGGCTGGTACCTTAAAAATGCAATAAAAATAGATCCTTTAACTAACACTATGGTACAACGTACACCTAATTATTGCACATAAGTGATAAGAAAAATGATTTTTGTCAACAAGATAAATTCAAACCCAATTATCTACTGTTAATGTGCTCTACAACACCTGAAACGCCTCAAAACTATGCTGAAATTATAAAAAGTACGATTTACTGCAAACCTTATCATTTGATAAACGGGTGTCATGTGCATGGTTTACTCAATATTGCCTTAGTTTTGCCATGTTGTGAACATTCTGAATCAACATATTTATCTAGTTAGATACATGGAACAAGTAGGCCAAATAGGCCGAGTTGTGTGTATTGAAATAGCCAAAAGTTGTACTAAAACGAAATTTGGCGGTATACGGGCTATTATGTGTACTGGATATTGTTCTATAACACAGTTTACAGTACTGGGGATTGCTTCAATAATAAATATGTTTCCATGTCATCATTAGCGATAAAAAGTATTAAATTTGCTTTAAAATATGCCATCCATTTATGAAGTCACAATTGTATGGTTGTATAACGCTTTAAGTAGATGTGAACTTCCCGCACGTCTGTTTGTCCATCAAATCATCAGTTAACTATCATGCTTCACATTCGGTATAAAATTATCATGTTTAATAGATCAAAACTTTGCAAATGTGTAAAACAGTGATTCCATACATGTATTTTGACATTTTGGGAAAATAAGGTTCGTTTTTATGTAATAGCGATCTTTAAAGCCACCTGTAACTTTTGTCAAAACCTTCTATACAAGATCTCATTAGAAAGAGTCCGAATTACGACGAGAAGGTCTTCAAGCAGTGTTTTAGTGTTGTTTATTTTTAGAATAGGGATTTTGTTTCAAGTTTACCACTCCGATTGAAACATCTACTTTGTCACATTTCGGTAGATTAAATATACCAAATCATTCGGATTTTATTTATCTATTTTAGATTTTATAATTTTTTAAGACAGTTTTATCTTTTTCCTGATATAAACTTTCTTTAAACCTTAAGCAACTATACCAGATAAGTATTCAAGATCATGTGACCAACAACCAAATCATACCAGACATTCACATTTTAATCTTAGGTATACCTAAACTCTTAAAGGTCCTGAATCTAAATATAGACGACAACAACTTTACAACCTCCTACTTGATTTTAGCGAACGAAAGTCATGTGAGACAGGTGTAAGGTTCCACCAGGAACGTAAACAAAAAATATATGGAGACCGATCTGGTCCTCCATTGTTTCAGTAAGGCATTTGACATGGTAAACCACGAGAAATTTCTCTTAAAACTTCATAAGTACGGCACATGCGATCACACTTTATCTGACACAATACCAGTTACACAAGGCGTACCCCCAAGGGGTTCTACTTGGTCCGATCCTGTTTCTGGTATATATTTACGTGTGTTTTTTTATGCATTATCTCGCAAATAATGTTGTTCGCTGACGCCACGACAGTACATACGTAACGATAAATGACACAGAAACCGACAACGTTACGTTCCAGATATCCATTTCAAGATTGATCAGTCAAATGGGACATGAGACATGAGCTTCAATTCTTCCAATTATCAAGTTATATAACTTACTAGGGCAAAATTTTTCAACTAGCTACACTGTACGTGGACAGAATACTAGAAAACGTAAACAGTGCTCGATATCTAAGAGTGGATCTGGCACGCAACTTGTTGTAGAATACTCATGTCGACAGAGTAACCACAAATAACTGTCGTACCTTTGGCTTCTTGATAAGGAATATCAGGACCACCACTCCCAAGGAAAGGGCATTTTTAAATCCCAATTCCCAGTACAGCAAAATGCAATACCCAGTACAAATTTTGTGAGAAGAATTTCAATACCCACGTAAAACTCCCGTTTCTCGGCCATTGCATTACAAATAACATTGACATTAATTGACTTATTCATTATATGCGTCCAACTAAATAAATATGTCATTTCAAAAGTTTTCATTACATAGCAATAATAACCTGAAGACGATATTTTGTAAAATGTGCACGAAACAACGGTTTGTCAAATAATAGGGTTAACAGTGAATCGCAATTCATCTTTTCAGCATAATTTTTATCCATTTCACGTATTGTAGAGAAATAACTTACTCATCACATAAATCTTCTGAATTATTATCACAAAAAAATCTTGAATTTGAGCTGAACTTGTTGACAAAAAATCATTAGGAATTTTAGAAACAATCTTATCACTTTAGGGCATTATCCGGTGTACGTTGTACCACCGTGGCAAAATCATTTAGAATTTTAGAAACAATCTAACCACTTTAGGGCAATATCCGATGTACGTTTTACTTTTGATTTGGAATAATGCAACATTAATGTGTAAGCCCACCATTGACTTTTGTTCTTTATTCTATAGTAACATGATTGTCATTCATAGAGAGACCTAAATGAAAGAAGTGAAATTTGTCTATAGTGTTTAGTTACAGTTTGGATAACTCAAACACTTTATATATCGTCACATTTGAGAATGGATATATTTTTGGATAAACCGAACTTTTACATAGAGTTAATTAGAATACGAGGAACTCAAACATGTGATATATCATTACCTTTATTA
Source organism: Panopea generosa (assembly GCA_029582155.1). NCBI lineage: Eukaryota > Metazoa > Mollusca > Bivalvia > Adapedonta > Hiatellidae > Panopea > Panopea generosa. Next base: position 63,791,710 of record CM055904.1, read on the forward strand.
TAAATCGTCACATTTGAGCTTGGATATATTTTAGAAAACCCGAACTTTTACATATAGTTACATAAGAACACGAGGAACTCAAACATGTTATATATATCGTTACCTTTATTGTATGTCGAATTTAGTTTGTACCTATTACGGTGTTCTCTAATCACGGAGATTTACCTTTATTTTTGATGTACCAAGTTTAGTTTAGTTTCAATTTAAACTTATTCATTGTACTTCGATTGTGAAAAAAAAAAGTGATAACAAATCACGCTCGAAGTCTTCCTGAGTATAGCCAGTAATACGCATATGTTTATAATCGTCTTGCTCAAGGACACCACACACCGTGTGGGAGGATCGAACCGAGTTCCTGTGTTGTGATCATTATTCCTTTAAACCCTAACACAAAGGACGATGGTTCTGTATTCAGATTAAGCCATTCTCAACAAAATGTTTATGTGAGTAGGTAGGTAGCTATTTTTTTGGCCAGATTTTAAAGTTACATAGCAAATTAAAACAAAAAAAATGGACAGAAATTATGAAAAATATCAACGCCTTGAAAGTCAATAAAAAGTTTGTATAGCGACAATTTAAAGTGAATAGGTAGGACGGAAAACATTTTTTTTTTTAGAACGGTGCGGTATTTCTCGACAAAAAATAATATATTACTTGCATGAAATGTCATTACACCACTTTTGCAAAAATAGCATAAACAAACTTAAAACATTTAAAAACGTAATAACAAAGAATTTTTTTAAATGTAAAATGTCCAATTAACATTGAGACCACTACTAAAACGTATTTCATGATACGAGTAAAGTTGTCAGTAAACAAATGCTTTTTTATGACAGAACCCAGGTAGATTATTCAAACTGAATGCGTTTAGATTACTAACAGGTCATACTTCAATAACTTACAATACCCTATACCTTATGTCGTCAGCTCTATATAGGCCTGCATTTATAAATCAGATAATAGTTGCCTTATGTGTACCAGTTTTATGTCAACGTTAGTACGGAGAAAATTGAATAATGACTGCTATCTCAAGTCTTTAATTCCGGACATCCCTCGCATATCCGTTTTTTACTTGACATTTATTTTCAGATAAAACTGTTTTAGAAATGTAGTTTTGACGCTTCCTGTTTCCTGGATCGCTTAAAGTAAGGGCCGTTTTTACCCAGATCTCCAAAAATATTTGCCATTGTTCCCAAAATATATTTCCACCAGACCGCTAAAATTATGAATTTGATCCCGGGATCCCTGAAAGTTATAGCCAATGTTCCTCAGATCTCTAAAAATAATTGGCCGTGCTCTCCAGATCTCCAAAATACAATGAGAAAGCCTCTTTAGTCAATCATTGACACTTACCACACTCTACGCATTCCCACTCCCAATATTACCTTGGAAGCCCGACGAACACCCCTCCAACCCCACCGTGACCCCCTCCACTGAATCCCCGGTTGTGTAGATTACAAACATTACTAATACATAGAGAGCCTAGCGCAAGACGAGGCTATCTAACTTCTCGGTCTATATTGAGTTACTAGTTTTTTTCAATAAGCACTCGACATACTTCGGTCTACAGTGAAGGTATAAACTATATTTTAAACTGAGAGGAAAACATACCATTATAAAATAGATCCATATAATTATATCGTACTTACCTTTATTTATACATATATCCGCCCGTTCCTTACTTATTAACTAGTTCATATGAACATCGGTCATGATTTAAATAAGTTAATTTCGTTTAGTTTCGTTTCAATGATAAAGTTTGAAGTCGTCCATTTTATATAAGTTTACACTTTACAACTTCCTGAATCACGTGACCATTGGTAAAGCGTGTAATGTTACCAAGTGCTTGTTGAAAAATATTAAACAAGTAGCGAGGATCAGTTGGGAGATGGGGTGTGGGGGTGGGGTGGGGGTCTGTTGGGAGAGGGTGGAGGGGGTGGGGGTCTGTTGGAGGGAGTGGGGTACGCATATGGCATATATATGCAAAATATAAATGACCTCATATGACATATACAAAAAAATACTTTTTTTCTGTATGGAGAAAATAAGGTTTAAGATAGCCAGTCTCCAATTGTATGTGTATCTCTAATTTTGAGTAGAAAAATAGTCAATGATTGATTGAATATTTAGCGTCATTTTTATGCCATCGAGGGCTAACAGACGATCAGTTAGCCTAACCACTGTTTCCTGGGATTAACCAGTACTCAAGCACACCCCTTCTCTGCAAGTAACTGATAACTTTCCTACTTGAATTAGTGGTGAGAGACGAATGATAATGAGACACAATTTCATATATCAATCATCACGGAGACTGTTGCCGTGCGGGGGATTCGAACTCACGACCCCCGGATTGATAGTCAGACGCGTAACCGACTAGTCAAACTTCTTTAAAGGCCATCAAAGGTAATGTGTTTATACTTGTTACATTGAGGGCAAGTATTAGGTAATTCAACATACGGAACTGGTGAACGCTAGTCACAAAATAGATTACAAAGTTATCACACCTTTTGACGTGAGATCGTGTAAGGATCTTAAAGAGGCTTAAAATTAGATAAAAATAGATCAAAAGTATCAGAATAGAAGAAAAGAATTAGAATTTTAATTCAGTTTTCGAATAGCATATGGAAAAAAATCAATAACCAGTTCTGTCAAGCTTTATGATAATACTGTAAGTTCTGTCCTAGTTTTGGCCTGTATATAACTTTTAGGCTAGTGTGACAGTCCTGAAATAACCAGTCCCTTTAAGACTTTGATTATTGTTCCCAATTAAAGTTATCTCCCTTTGAGTGTGTTGGCAATTCATGTCCAGTGAGATGAAATGGCCTGAGGTCAGATTATTTCCCACCATAATAATCTGTTTTCATTGGTTTAGCCATCAAAGTCTATTGTATTCATTCATACTTATCCATTCCTAGAAAGTTATGACAATGGATGCATGTATAATTTTGTAGAGGGTTTAAATGTTATTTAACTGATTTTATAAAGGATTTATTTGGATGTAAGGTTTGTTGATTTCACTCATTATGTATTCGATTAAGTAAATTGGTCTTGTCGAAAATTGGTCGAAACTATGTATCCTCCTTGGCTTATCATCTACACAATGGACCAGAGACGAACCCACCCTTAACCCCACCTGTAGTTTTACTTATCTCAATATTAATGGACTAAGAAAAGTATATAAAACAAACAGAGTCCCCTGTGAATATATCGCGGTTTCCCATACTATAAATTCCGAATATTTTTTTTAAATCCACATGGGATTAATATGTAGTAAACAAAAAGTTTCTTAAGATGAAAGTGTATTGTTTAGTGAGTTTTGTCAAGGAATTATATAGATAGAGTCTACAAATCCTTAACGTTGGCAGAGATTTGTTATATATATATTGGTCATACCGCGAGTCTAAAAAATGTTTAACCATGTAAAGAATGGGCATCAATACTAAACAGTAATAAGGTTACTTAAGTGTGCTGAGTAAAAAACAGTTGCCAATACGAAATGCAAAGAAATGCCGACGCTAACAGAAGTTGGAGCTCTGCGCATGTCTTCCCAGATTGCATCGCGGTAATAGGTATATCGCGGTATTACGTATACAAGGGATATAACGTCACTGTCTTTGTTTCAAATTAAAAAAAAAAGAAAAATAATAAGTTGGTCACTAGAGTTTTTGTCCGATATTAAATATGATACTGCTTATCATTTGGTCCCCGAAGTAGATCTAAATAACTTGACCAAACAAATAGTTTCTCTGTTTTATGTTTGACGAACTCTCGGTAGGCTGGTAATACTTTTGCTCATTGTGGCTCCTTGTGTTGATAGCGACACGTTCGCGTTTTCAGAAAGTACAAATTGTACGGGAAATGCAGACGAATACTTTAGCTACAACTTTGTCATAATTTTTGTATTCAATTAACAGGAAAGGTTTGTAAACAATTTCTCAGGTCGCCACAATGTCCATAGATATATCGTGAATATTTAAACGGCATTTGAATTATCATTATATAGTAGGTAAATAACCGGTTTTCACGGTTCCGCACGCACATGTGATTGCTGCAGGTAGGATACCACCATTATGGAACATCATGATCTGAATGTCATTTGACAAAAGGCCACCACTCATTTTTTAAGTTTCAAAGCGGACTGTCTGTTATATAGCAACCAATCCCAAGTGTATGAACTCGTCCTGCACATCCCCAATATGTAGTTTAAAGACCATTGACCAACCCCCCTCCCCCTACACAAGCACACACACACACAGAACCAATGTTGTTGCTGGCATAATATCCATACGTTGACTTTTTCAGTCTTTCAATTCTTTTGGGTGTCTAAAAAAATGTTTATTTTGGTGTTCATATAAAATATTCTCGGGCATTAGACTCTACATTCACATGTCCTTAAAAAGACTCTTAATTGATTACAACCCCCCCCCCCCCACACACACACAAAAAAAGGAAAAAAAAGAAAAGAAATTACCTACCTACCTACCTTAAATATCCACCTGCAAATGGTCAGAAATGGCAAACAAACAATTTGTTAAGGGTGGCCTAGGAGATGGCATTACACTAGTCATGTTGACGACATGCTTGACAATCTTATCATGGTCAACACTCGAGCAAAGATGTACTGGTCATACCTAATACCACGAGTCTAAAAAATGTTCAACCATGTAAAGAATGGCATCACTAAACAGTAATAAGGTAACTTAAGTGTGCTGAGTAAAAAATAGTTACCGATACGAAATGCAAACAAATGCCGACGCTAATGGAAGTTGAAGCTTTGTGCATGTCTTCCAAGATTGTTTATTATATTGGCATTCGCGGTAATAGGTATATCGCGGTATTAGGTATGCAATGAATGAATGAATGGTGTTTTACGGCACGTCGACACATAAATAGGTCATTTGCGCAGATTAGGTATACAAGGGATACTATTACTAACTTGACATTTTGTTACAAAAACATAATGGACTGGCTGAAATTGACAGAGACCGTTTCCTAATGACTAACAAAGCGACTCTAAAAGAATATCTCACCTACAACAATACAATAGTCTGACTGCCTCACTGACTGACCTTGCTTTTACAGAATCTACTGTTACCATGACTACAGAAGATTCTTTTAAGCCAAAGCATTATTAGGTATATTTTAAACATTTTTCTGGTTACCACATAATTATAAGCTGGTAAACTGGTTCAGTTTAGGTGTTTATTTACTGACTTGACTTCTCGGTCTACTTAATTAAACCCCTCACTGCACCCTTTACTTTCAAATCCCATTACAAATCTGCACTTGCATCATCACAAATGAGAGAGATGGAAGAAAAAGGTTATTATAGTAGAATAAGTGTCTTGTGTATTTGATGTGTTTTATATGTGTGTTATATGTGCTTGCTTGCGATTGATATCAAACAGTAGTTTGGATCTTATTTTCAGAATTAATCTAGTTTCTATTTTATTTCAGGAATTAATTTTCTTGTGTATATTTTTTTCAGGAAATATTATTTCTATTAATTTTAATGAGAATTTCAATTGTTTTCATGCAAATTACCTTTTCCATTTATTACAGGTGTAGTTGTTTAGTAAATTAAGTGTGTCACTTGATGTGTATTGATTTTTTCAGGCAACATATTGTGTGTATTTAATTGGTTTGTTTGCATGTTATTTTGTGTGTAATTTGAATGTTTATTTCTTTCAGCAATTAATATTTGACTTAGTTTCAGGACATTTATAGTTAGTTATCAGTTTTCAGTGTTATACATTTCTCTGAATATTATTATTTCAGGCTTGTGAACTTTACTGAGAGAGTGAAAATTTATTTAACAGTTTAAATCAAAATTTTTATTTCAGAATATATATTTTGTATTATTTTACATTATTTTTATACTAAAATCATGTCGTCAAAAGAAGTAAATACTTTGTCGGAGGAGGAAATGTTGAAACATCTGGCTTTGAAGTATAACTTTACGCCTAAGGCTAGCACACCAAAGACAGGATTTGCTGCCGTATCATTTCTGATGAAGGATGATGATGCAAGACTCAAACTAGGAAAACCCAACTTAGAAATAGAAGATGCTGATACTTCTTTTCATTTACCACCTGTGAAGACAGAATCATCCCATCTCCTTCATACGACAAGTATGCATCATAGTGCAAAAGCATCCATCCCGAGAGTACCATTTTTCTCAGGTGATGAGCCAGCCCAGAAGGGAGATGTCACCTACATTGAGTGGAGGCTCAAGATCAGGTGCTTGTTGGAAGATGAGAAACTTAGCCCTAGCGTACTGACACAGGCAATCAGACGGTCACTGCGAGGTACTGCAAGAAGGATGTTAATCCCACTTGGAGAAAAGGCGTCCCCAAACGACATTTTACAGAAACTAGATGCACTCTTCGGCGACATTGCAACAAATGGCATGGTCATGCAGGAGTTCTTCAACTCATTTCAGCGCCCAGAAGAATCTGTCACTGCTTTCGGCTGTAGACTGGAAACACTTCTCCAGACTGCCATTGACAACGGTCATCTTGCCAGGACTGCCAAGAATAACTTGATGTGCCACAAGTTTTGGACATCATTGCAGTCGGATCAGCTCAAGGCACAGACCAGACACAAGTATGACACCCTGTGCAACTATGATAAACTTTTATGAGAAATTAGGATTGTAGAGAAGGAGATAGCCATCGATGTGAACCCTGCCCTTACAGACCCTAAACCGCTCAAGTACCCCATAATTGCACTCTGTTTGCGCTCAGTTTGCACTCCATATGTGCTCCATTCTGGCTCAGTTTGCCCTCCGTTCGCACTCCGTTTACGCTGTGTTTGCGTGCACTCGATTAAGTGCAGTTAATTTAATGCACTCACAAACGCAAGTATTCGCTCACGAGCGATGTTTACTATCTTTATTTTATACTCCTCTCAGTGTTCGCTTCGTTTGTTCAGCGTTCACTCATCGTTCAGTCCGCTCAGTTCAGTTTCCGGCCCATAACCAATCGCAACCTCTCAACTCTTAAAATGATTCCAAATTGACATTTTAATTGAAGCTGTTAAAAATTGGAGCAATAAATTAAATGTATCTGTGGGATTTAGTCAAGGTAATTGAATTCATAATCCGATTGTTTGTCTACATATTGTGTTACCCGCTGGGCGAAAGGTTGTAATTTTCGGATAAACCATTACTGATAATAGGGAAGATTAATGGAAGAGTTTATATTTTGATATGTGGTCAGTGGTCAGTGTGATCAAAGAATATCACACGTTCTACCGACTTCTACTATCCAGACCGAAATGTGTTTGTGTCAGTAACTTCTTTGATATATCGTAAGCTGTTTTTACAGGAAAGCAAAAAAAAGTTATCCACAAAATTTATAGATCTACATCATCAACATAAACTAAATATATTGTAATTGTTATTAATAATTCAATACCGCTTATACATCATTGGATTAACAGTAATCCATTCATTTGATCAGTATAAGCAGTGACCTAACAATATGTGGATATGTCACTCAGTCTGGTTATTGTTAATGTTCAAATTAAAATCAGCTTTATAATCAATAATAAAATTATGCACTGCATGGGAGATGAAAAATTTATTATAATTCCTGTGATGGGATTTGACATATAAAATAATAAATGATTTTTGAAAAATAACAATCGTCATAGGGTAGAGCGCGGGTCAAACTCTCTACCACTGCCGTCTGAAACCAGCTCTATCCACTGCACTACTGACCCACTTTATATTTAATAATGATATTAATTTGGTACTATTATTTTCTTATTTTGATGAGATGTGCACGAGTATACTGTTTTCACTTTAATTGCAATATAACAGTTTTATGAGCATTTTTTAAGCATTTATAAGCACAGACTCGGTGTAACTATGTTTGGGGATAATATAAAACTAAACTCCAAATTGAATTTAAAATGGGTAATTTTCATTTTGCCAAAATACTCAAACAAATAGAATCATAATCATATAATTTTCCGCATATCTATGTCTTGTTTGATTCACAAATGCATTGATTTTTTGTGTTTAGAGCTGTATACGCTTAAATCCAATTGAAATATATGTTCTGTATGTTCTATAACTAGTTTATATCGAAATAGCAAGGCAAATAGTGATTTTATATTACATATTTTCGAATTGTTATTTACATAATATATCAATTTATTAATATTTTTGTTGCGCAAACCAAATCATTTTTAAATGTGCAACTAAATTGGCCTTGAAACCGTAGATAACCATTGATGCGTCGTCTATTGTATAATAGGTTTTTAAACTTTATTACATTGATTAGCTCAATATTGATATTTATGATATAATTGACAAATTGTTGACCAAAATTAGTTTTATCATGCGTTATACCAAAATAACATTTATATATACTACATGGTTTATATTTATGTGTACAGAAAATTTCTTATTTATCTCGATTTTGATTATTGACTTCACGCTCAAATAATGAAAGAAGAGTGTATCCGAATGAACGAGTGCACTCAGTAGTGCACGAATAGTTTAGTTATCAGTCATCTTACTGTGTCTAGCGTATAGCGCATATACTGCGCATCTGAGTGCACTCAGCATATCTGAGTCCAGGTCCACTCTGTCAGCGCTCAATCTGTGCTACTTTCGCGGTCTGTCTGTGCTCTGTTTACGCTCTGAGTGCACTTCGTTTGCATGCAATTGGGGTACTTGAGCGGTTTAGGGTCTGTAAGAAGGCCCATCATCAGCCAGTATATGCAGAGGACAGAGAGGAAGACCACACCACTACACCAGACCAGCTATCCAGCTTGGAGAAGAGGTTCCAAGGGAAATTGGACTCTATGGAAAAAAGGTTAGATAGCAAGATTGATGACAAATTCAACATGATCTTGCAGAAACTTGACCAGAAATTACCTGGTGATGATCAGACTGGTCAAGGTTACAGTAACTAGAGAAGGAGTCATGGTAATGGCAACTACAATGGAAACCGTTACAACAACCAAAGAGGTTACAACCATTGAGGTTACAACCATGGAGGGTACAACCAAAGACAAGGTGATGGTAAAGATGGAAACAACAACAGCCAGCCAAAAGACCAACCGCCTCTGTAGAGTGTGGCCGAACAGAGGTAGGTGAAAGTGGAGGCCAGAAGTTTATAGAGCGGTTGATTGGATGTTCCAATGAAGGAGATGTGGTAGTTCATGGGAAGTCCACCAGAGGGCTTATAGATAGCGGATCCATGATTACTACAGTGTCCGACTCATTTTTTCGTTCGTTGGAAGATCAACCAGAGTCACTTTCCTTGGATACTTTAGGTTTAGATGTATCTACAGCAGATGGATCCAGCTTCAACTATAGTGGATAATTCGAGTCCAACATTAAGATTCCTTTTTTACAGGATTGTGAGATGTAGATCCCTATTTTAGTTGTTCCCGATACACATTTGAATAGGAACTGCCCTGTAATCGTGGGAACCAATGTTATTAGGAAATGTAAAGAGACTGCATTAGGAAAGACAACTCAGATACCAGCGGAGTGGAAGATTGCTATGGATAGCATTAACTGTGTGTCATACTCAGTTAAATGCAGTGGGAAGAAAGCTGTCAGCATCGCTCCATATGAGACAGTCACTATTAATGGCATTTGGTCACTAATGTACTGACAACAGCAAAGTTGAATGCTATAGGTCACAGATGGGTTGCAGCGTTAGCCAACTACAACTTCTCTATTGTCTATAGATGCTAAACATAGATGCAGATAGCTTATCGAGACTACAACAAGTTGTTCCAGATGTTGTTAAAGCCATCTGCCACCCAGCAACAGCATCTGTTCCATTAGCAGATAGTGTTTCAGATGTGAACACCCCTCACCTGGCCAGTGTGGGTGTGATCTCCTCTGAAAACATCAACGAAGTTGATTAGACAAAGGAACAGGCAGCTGACCCAACAATTGCTAGAGTGATAGAGCTTGTTTTAAGCAGTTCTCACCCGAGGGACGAGAATTTGAGTAAAGAGACCTCAGAGGTACAGAGACTTCATCTTGAGACCGGTGTTTTGTACCGAACTGCTTATTTAGATGCACAGTTTCAAACACAACTGGTAGTACCACAGTCATACCGTGAGCGTGCACTCCAAGGAGTTCATGATGATGTGGGACATCAAGGAAAAGACAAGACATTGTGATTAGCGAGACAGAGATTTTACTGGCCTGGACTTGAGGCAGATCTCAACAAAAGAGTAGAAACTTGTGGACGCTGCATAAGACGTAAAACCCCAGTCACACTAGTAGCAGAACTAGTGCCTATCCACACAACTCGACCAATTGAGCTAGTCTGCATGCACTTCCTGTCACTAGAGATGTCGAAAGGAGGCTATGAACACATCCTGGTCATAACGGATCATTTTACGCGTTACGCCCAAGCCATACTGTGTCATAACCAAACTGCCCAAACGACTGCCAAAGCCCTGTATGGAAGTTTCTTCAAGTTCTACAGCTTTCCTGAAACACTACACAGTGACCAAGGTCGGCACTTTGTTGGCAAAGATATACAGGATCTCTGCAAAATCTCACAAATAAAAAAGACAAGAACAATTAACGCCATACCATCCCCAAGGCAATGAATCAGCAGAGTGCTTCAACCAAACCTTACTTAAAATGCTTGGAACATTGGAGACGAAGCAAAAAGAGGACTGGAAATCATACATTGTGCCCCTAGTCCAAGCTTACAATGCCAACAGGAATGATTCAACTGGATTTTTGCCTCACTACTTGATGTTTGGATGGCACCCCCGGCTCTCTGTTGATGTTTACTTAGGTACAACACCAGAAGCAGATGAAACCATTGGAGGCCCCAAATCATACGCCAAGAAACTCAAGAAAAGACTGGAATTTGCATATGCAGCTGAGGAGGCAAGGAAAAATGCAGCCAAGAACAAGACATATTATGACAGGAAAGTGAAACATTCAAAGTTGGATAAGGCAGACAGAGTTTTGGTGAGGAAGGTGCATCTGCAAGGGAAGCAAAAATTGGCAGACAAGTGGGAAGAAGATCCATACTTGGTACTCGCAATACATAATATGGATATTCCTGTCTACAAAGTCAAAAAAGGAAGATGGAACCGGCCCAGTGAGAACACTGCACAGGAACCTCCTTCTACCGTTCACTTGTATTCCCAAAGTAACCACCAAAATGCCATAAAAAGAAGGTTAAACCAGGAAATGCCACCCCTGTTCAGAGCAACAGCAGCACAGAAAGCAGCACATCTGACCCGGAACCAGAGAGATGGGAACAACCGGTCAGAAGGAAGCTACAAGTTCATCCAAATCTACAACTTAACAACCACAGCAGCACAGGGAGCTGCACATCTGACTCGGAACCGGAGAGACGAGAATTACCGGTCAGAAGGAAGCTACAAATTCACCCAAATCTACAACTTAGCAACCACATCAGCACAGACAGCAGCACATCTGACTCAGAACCAGAGAGATGGGAATTACCGGTCAGAAGGAAGCTACAAGTTCACCCAAATCTTCCACTTAGCAACCACAGCTGCAGCACAGGAAGCTGCAAATCTGAGTCGGAACCAGAGAGATGGGGATTACCGGTCAGAAGGAAGCTACAAGTCAGCCTAAATCTTCCACTTAGCAACCACAGCAGCACAGGAAGCTGCACATCTGACTCGGAACAAGAGAGATGGGAATTACCGGTCAGAAGGAAGCTACAAGTTCACCCAAACCTTCCACTTAGCAACCACAGCAGCACAGGAAGCTGCACATCTGACTCGGAACAAGAGAGATGGGAATTACCGGTCAGAAGGAAGCTACAAGTTCACTGAAACCTTCCACTTAGCAACCAAAGCAGCACAGACAGCAGCACATCTGACTCGGAACAAGAGAGATGGGAATTACTGGTCGGAAGGAAGCTACAAGTTCACTGAAACCTTCCACTTAGCAACCAAAGCAGCACAGACAGCAGCACATCTGACTCGGAACAAGAGAGATGGGAATTACCGGTCAGAAGGAAGCTACAAGTTCACCGAAACCTTCCACTTAGCAACCACAGCAGCACAGGAAGCTGCACATCTGACTCGGAACAAGAGAGATGGGAATTACCGGTCAGAAGGAAGCTACAAGTTCACCCAAATCTACAACTTAGCAACCACATCGGCACAGAAAGCAGCACATCTGAATCGGAACCAGAGAGACGAGAATTACCAGTCAGAAGGAAGCTACAAGTCAGCCTAAATCTTCCACTTAGCAACCACAGCAGCACAGACAGCAGCACATCTGACTCGGAACCAGAGAGATGGGGATTACCGGTCAGAAGGAAGCTACAAGTTCACCCAAATCTTCCACTTAGCAACCACAGCAGCACAGGGAGCATCGATGTGCCATACCAAATAACAGCAACTTGGGTGATGGTGAAAACCATGATGCTGGAGTGAGTAGCTCACATATAGACGGTACCATGGAGCCGGGAGAATTATCCTCTTTTCGAGCAGACAATGCCCACCTGATTCCCGATAGTGACAACCCAGATGTTTTGACTGCAGTGGATAATCAGCCACCAAGAAGATCCGAAAGGCAGAGAAAACCACCTGATCGGCTTGGCCATTGGGTTATGCAGCAAAACGGAACTGTCCCAAGTGAAGAGATTTATGTTTAAATTTCTTCTGTGTTTTTTTATTTTTAATGTTGAGGAAGTTATTGCTGTAAGATTATTTCACTGAAATTACTTGTATTGATTATATTTCTGTACATGTATTTCAGAAGTCTGTGTGAAAAAAGTTAATTTACCCATTATAAATTTATTTTTCAGCAATCTACTTGAAGATGTATCTGTTTTATTTCAGGTATTGAGACTTTTTTGCTGAAGTTATATTATTAAGGATAAAATATATTTATATAATCAACTGTTTCTTTCAGACCAAAAATAACTTAATATTTATTTTTTAATTTTAGAATATGTTTTTATTATGTGTTTTGTTTGATACAATGCCAGCATTCAATCAGTTAATGTCGAGGACGACATTTCATAAAGCACGAAAGTATGTCACCCAGTGTTACTAATTCATTTTTTTTTACAGTTCCAGCATTTTATGGTTCAAGGGAGACAACACTGTCTTAACCTATAATTATCTATACATGAAAGTCATACACTCAGGTACATCCTAACTGTAAAGTATTGGAAAACAATTAATTACTTGTATAGTACAGAATAGTAAACCCAAACTGGTTTATTGTACATGTTGTTTTGTTTGTATATATGTGAACTGAGTTAGCTTGGGAATGACAGATTGGCAAGTGAGCGATGTGAGTAAGTAATTAGTTTGGGAGTAACATTGATTGACAAACTTGTGAGTGATACAAGTTAGGCCACACCCCACACTGCATGAATACCCTTATCCTCAAACTAACAATCTACAGAATTCTTCCTGTAGACATTGACAAGGACACTAATTATATTAATAGTATAGTTTGTCACACTCCAGGCAGAAATAATAAAACTGCAAAGTTTTGTTTATTTGATCAGAGTATCCTGGTAAGATCTGTGATATTGTTTTTATTTATTTCAAAGCGCCACGTTAATGATGAAATACTGTAATTTGTATTGTGAAGTATTGTGTAAATGTTCTTTTTGCTTTAATTTGTATCTGAATGTTGTTATGTATTACAGGCTCTTTGACTCTGAGTATCCTGTAATAAATCTGCAATTATAACAAGAACCATGGAATTGTTATTAGCGAATACCTTCCAACCCCGGTTACACATATAACACGAAAGTTGTATATGCACACAACGGGGCATTGATATGGTAACAGCTGAGCACTTTGTGTCCTCCCCCTCGCCGCCTAAGTTCTGCTTCTATGTCCTGGTCTGTGGCTGCCTAGCTTGGCACTCGGCATTTAGAGGATAATTCTAGATCAGGTCGTCGTGTTGTCAGTATGTGACTTGACGGGATATCAGACCGCGGCATGGTTAAGTGGTAGAGTGTCAGCCTCACATGCGGAAGGCCGTGGGTTTGATCCCCGGCTGGGTCATACCAAAGACTTTGAAAATGGAACTAGAAGCTTCCTCACTTGACGCTCAGCATTTAGAGGAGAGTTCTAGGTCTGGTCGGCCCGGTGTCAGTATAATGTGACTGGGTGGGGTATCATACTATGTGCCTGTGGCATGATACTCCAGTGTGACAGCGCTCAGAATACTGTCTCAAGTAGACACCGTCGCGATATGACTGAAAAATTGTTGAAAGCGACGCTAAACACCATACAACAACAACAATTGACGGGGTGTCATACCATGTGTCTTCGGCATGTTACTCCAGTGTGGCATCGCTCAGAATACTGTCTCAAGTAGACTCGGGATATGACTGAAAAATTGTTGAAAGTGGTGTTAAAAGCCAATTATCAACATAATATCTGGTTAAATGTCTGACATATTGCAGGGGCTATTGTGTCATTTATGTTATGCTTTATTATGGATACACTTTTAGTTCTACTAGTAATTGATAGGTTGGGGAAAAAAAATTAAAGTAAAAATGAAATCAATGAACAGTTTTGGTTTTGTTAGAAACTTACAATATAAAAAAAGCCATTTTGATGTTTATCTATAAAAAATTTACAGGTATTGTGTCATTATTTCCAGACAACATTTCACAAATCAGTGATGGCCAGTGAGTCAAGTGGGAAAGGTGATGCTGCAGCAAGGCAGGATTTACCAGGTATTGCGTTAATAACCACTACTGTGTTCGATTCTGTGACAGTATTTAATTTCATTTTTATGTCATAGACACACTAAGAGTTAACACAGCTACTCCTTCCTAACCACTCTTTTCTGGGCTCCTGGAAGAATTACCAGTACTCAAGCACAGGTCCCATCTCCATTATATTAACTTAAAGTAACTGATAACTGAATACTTTTCCTATTTGAATCAGCAGTATGAGATGAATGACAATAAGACACACTGTTGTATATCGTCAAGGGGAGTGTGGTTGGGCGGAATCAAACCCATGACTCCTGGATTCATAGTCAAGTGCAATTAAGACCACTTTTAAGAATATTTCAGATGCTAATAAAGGACAGTCATCAGCCTAAACTTTTTGCTTAAATTGGCCAAGTCAACTTTTTCCAATATACATAACGGTACTTAATACTTAAAAAAAAAAGATCCACCCCCACATCCCAAATAAATGCCATAATATCTCAAATAAATGTCACCTACCAATTTTAATGGGATATAAAACATCTTGTGCCATCCATTAATATCACGGAATGTCTCCCCTCCATAGTTTAAATTTAATGGAAATTAAAATAAATTGTCAATTTGCAAGTTGGATTTTAATCCAAATCTGGTTTTAAAAGTTGAATAAATGCCTCATTATGTTTTATGAAATTTTACAAACATGATCTTAACAGTGTAACTCTTCATTATCTAGTTTGCTAAAGCCTTAAAAAAATTCCCAATTTCACCCTAATCTTGCAGGCTTGGGCCTCTCCCCAAATTCCAGAAAAACAGGCTGTGACAGTAGATACGTTTCAAGAGGCTTGAAAGATGAGATGTTTAAAATACAATGTAAAAGTATAATTTTTAAATATATGTACAGTAATTTGGTTGGGAAATTTGAAATTAAAAAAAGTGTAAAGTACAATCGGCCCAAAAAGCTTTTAAGTAACTTCTTCTGATAGATTAATATTTATACATGCTCTTGCTTGCACTTTTAGGAGTGGAGTCAAAACCCCTGACTTAGGGTAAATTAGCGTGTGTTTTTTTTTAAAGAAATTGGGAAAATAACATGACCCAGGGTCCTTCAATAAACATAACAGTACATGTACTCATTAGTAATGAGTGTAAATAATATTAAATGTATAAAACATGTGATCCTCTTGCAGAAAACTTCCTTAATATTAAAACAACCCTCAAACTTTCCCTCAGTTATTTTCATTGGTTTCTTTGCATTTTGAAATCGGGAATTTTGTTACTTTGGATTGGAGAAAAAAGATAATACTATTTGCCAATGGGAATAAGGCAAAATAACAGACAGAAAAAGGCAAACAAGAGCCCTGGTATCAAGGTGATGAATTATAATTGTAAAATTAGTCTTTTCTTTGACACAGGTTTTACCAGTGCTGATCGCATGCGGTTCACAACCTTGACCTATGAACTAATTGAAGAGCTGCAGATGAGAAGGGTATGTAGTACAATGTTATATAAAATAAGGATTTATTGTTAATATGACCATTTAAACTGGGATTTTATCCAACCGCTTTTTGTCTCTGTTGAAATATTATAATGATTTTAGAACAAACAAATGATGTCAACAAGATATTTAAAAGTACTGACAGTTCCATCAACAAGCTATATGGGAATATTGTCTGTTCTGTCAAGATATATGGGAATATTGTCAGTTCTGTCAAGCTATATGTGAATACTCTCAGTTCTACCAAGCTATATGAGAATACTGTCAGTTCTACCAAGCTATATGAGAATACTGTCAGTTCTACCAAACTATATGGGAATACTGTCAGTTCTACCAAGCTATATGAGAATATTGTCAGTTCTGTCAAGCTATATGAGAATACTGTCAGTTATGTCAAGCTGTATGGGAATACTGTCAGTTTTGTCAAGCTTGGGAGTACTGTCGGTTCTATCAAGCTATATGAGAATACTGTCAGTTCTGTCAACAAGCTATATGAGAATACTGTCAGTTCTGTCAAGCTTTATAGGAATACTGTCAGTTCTGCCAAGCAATATGAGAATACTGTCAGTTATGTCAAGCTTTATGCGAATACTGTCAGTTCTGTCAAGCTATATGGGAATACTGTCAGTTTTGTCAAGCTTGGGAGTACTGTCGGTTCTATCAAGCTATATGAGAATACTGTCAGTTCTGTCAACAAGCCATATGAGAATACTGTCAGTTCTGGCAACAAGCTATATGCGCATACTGTCAGTTATGTCAAACTATATGAGAATACTGTCAGTTTTGTCAAGCTTGAGAGTACTGTCAGTTCTATCAAGCTATATGAGAATACTGTCAGTTCTGTCAACAAGCTATATGAGAATACTGTCAGTTCTGTCAAGCTTTATGAGAATACTGTCAGTTCTGTCAAGCTATATGAGAGTACTGTCAGTTTTGTCAAGCTATATGAGAATACTGTCAGTTCTGTCAAGCTTGGGAATACTGTCAGTTCTGTCAAGCTATATGAGAGTACTGTCAGTTTTGTCATGATATATGAGAATACTGTCAGTTCTGTCAAGCTTGGGAATACTGTCAGTTATGTCAAGCTATATGAGAATACTGTCAGTTCTGTCAACAAGCTATATGAGAATACTGTCAGTTCTGTTAAGCTATATGAATATACTGTCAGCTCTGTCAACAAGCTATATGAGAATACTGTCAGTTCTGTTAAGCTATATGAGAATACTGTCTGTTCTGTCAAGCTATATGAGAAAACTGTCAGTTTTGTCAAGCTTGGGAGTACTGTCAGTTATGTCAAGCTATATGAGAATACTGTCAGTTTTGTCAAGCTTGAGAGTACTGTCGCTTCTATCAAGCTATATGAGAATACTGTCAGTTCTGTCAAGCTATATGAGAGTACTGTCAATTCTGTCAGGCTATATGAGAGTACTGTCAGTTATGTCAAGCTATATGAGAATACTGTCAGTTCTGTCAAGCTATATGAGAATACTGTCAATTCTGTCAAGTTATATGAGAGAGCCATCATTTATGTCAAGCTATATGAGAATATTGTCAGTTATGTCAAGCTATATGAGAGTACTGTCAGTTCTGTCAACAAGCCATATGAGAACACTGTCAGTTCTGGCAACAAGCTATATGCGAATACTGTCAGTTCTGTCAAGCTATATGAGAATACTGTCAGTTTTGTCAAGCTTGAGAGTACTGTCAGTTCTATCAAGCTATATGAGAATACTGTCAGTTCTGTCAAGCTTTATGAGAATACTGTCAGTTCTGTCAAACTATATGAGAGAACTGTTAGTTATGTCAGCAAGCTTTATGAGAATACTGTCAGTTCTGTCAAACTATATGAGAGAACTGTTAGTTATGTCAGCAAGCTATATGAGAATACTGTCAGTTCTGTCAACAAGCTATATGAGAATACTGTCAGTTCTGTTAAGCTATATGAATATACTGTCAGCTCTGTCAACAAGCTATATGAGAATACTGTCAGTTCTGTTAAGCTATATGAGAATACTGTCTGTTCTGTCAAGCTATATGAGAAAACTGTCAGTTTTGTCAAGCTTGGGAGTACTGTCAGTTATGTCAAGCTATATGAGAGTACTGTCAGTTTTGTCAAGCTTGAGAGTACTGTCGGTTCTATCAAGCTATATGAGAATACTGTCAGTTCTGTCAACAAGCTGTATGAGAATACTGTCAGTTCTGTCAAGCTATATGAGAGTACTGTCAATTCTGTCAGGCTATATGAGAGTACTGTCAGTTATGTCAAGCTATATGAGAATACTGTCAGTTCTGTCAAGCTATTTGAGAATACTGTCAATTCTGTCAAGTTATATGAGAGAGCTGTCAGTTATGTCATGCTATATGAGAATACTGTCAGTTATGTCAAGCTATATGAGAGTACTGTCAGTTATGTCAACAAGCTATATGAGAATCATGTCAGTTCTGTCAAGCTATATGAGAAAACTGTCAGTTATGCCAATCTATATGAGAATACTGTCAGTTCTGTCAAGCTATATGAGAAAACTGTCAGTTATGCCAAGCTATATGAGAGAACTGTCAGTTCTGTCAACAAACTATATAAGAATACTGTCAGTTATGTCAAGCATTATGGGAATACTGTCGGTTCTGTCACGCTATATGAGAATCCTGTCAGTTATGTCAAGCTATATGAGAGAACTGTTAGTTATGTCAACAAGCTATATGAGAATCATGTCAATTCTGTCAAGCTATATAAGAATACTGTCAGTTATGTTAAGCTATATGAGAGTACTGTCAGTTCTGTCAACAAACTGTATGAGAATACTGTCAGTTATGTCAAGCGTTATGGGAATACTGTCGGTTCTGTCACGCTATATGAGAATCCTGTCAGTTCTGTCAAGCTATATGAGAATCATGTCAGTTATGTCAAGCTATATGAGAATACTGTCAATTCTGTGAAACTACATGAGAGTACTGTCAGTTATGTCAAGCTATATGAGAATACTCTCAATTCTGTCAAGCTATATGAGTATACTGTCAATTCTGTCAAGCTATATGAGAGTACTGTCAGTTATGTCAAGCTATATGAGAATACTGTCAGTTCTGTCAAGCTATATGAGAGTACTGTCAGTTCTGTCAAGGTATATGAGAATACTGTTAGTTATGTCAAGCTATATGAGAGTACTGTCAGTTATGTCAAGCTATATGAGAATACTGTCAATTCTGTTAAGCTATTTGAGAATACTGTTAGTTATGTCAAGCTATATGAGAATACTGTCAGTTACGTCAAGCTATGTGAGAGTACTGTCGGTTCTGTCAAGCTATTTGAGAATACTTTCAGTTTTTTCAAGCTTGGGAATACTGTCAGTTATGTCAAGCTTTATGAGAATACTGTCAATTCTGTCAAGCTATATGAGAATACTGTCAGTTCTGTCAAGCTATATGAGAGTACTGTAAGTTATGTCAAGCTATATGAGAATACTGTCAGTTCTGTCAAGCTATATGAGAGTACTGTCAGTTCTGTCAAGCTATATGAAAATACTGTCAGTTATGTCAACTTATATGAGAGTACTGTCAGTTATATCAAGCTATATGAGAATACTGTCAGTTCTGTCAACAAACTATATGAGAATACTGTCAGTTATGTCAAGCGTTATGGGAATACTGTCAGTTCTGTTAAGCTATATGAGAATACTGTCAGTTCTGTCAAGCTATATGAGACTACTGTCAGTTATGTCAAGCTATATGAGAGTACTGTCAGTTATGTCAACAAGCTATATGAGAATACTGTCAGTTCTGTCAAGCTATATGAGAATACTGTCAGTTCTGTCAACAAACTATATGAGAATACTGTCAGTTATGTCAAGCGTTATGGGAATACTGTCGGTTCTGTCAAGCTATATGAGAATACTGTCAGGTCAGTGAAGCTTGGGAGTACTGTCAGTTATTTCATGCTATATTAGAATACTGTCAGTTCTGTCAAGCTATATGAGAATACTGTCAGTTCTGTCAAGCTATATGAGAGTACTGTCAGTTATGTCAAGCTATATGAGAGTACTGTCAGTTATGTCAAGCTATATGAGAAAACTGTCAGTTCTGTCAAGGTATATGAGAATACTGTCAGTTCTGTCAAGCTATATGAGAGTACTGTCAGTTATGTCAAGCTATAGGAGAGTACTGTCGGTTCTGTCAAGCTATAGGAGAATACTGTCAGTTCTGTCAAGCTATATGAGAGTACTGTCAGTTATGTCAAGCTATATGAGAATACTGTCAATTCTGTCAAGCTATATGAGAGTACTGTCAGTTATGTCAAGCTATATGAGAGTACTGTCAGTTATGTCAAGCTATATGAGAATACGGTCAGTTCTGTCAAGCTATTTGAGAATACTGTCAGTTATGTCAAGCTATATTAGAATACTGTCAATTCTGTCAAGCTATATGAGAGTACTGTCAGTTATGTCAAGCTATATGAGAGTACTGTCAGTTCTGTCAAGCTATATGAGAATACTGTCAGTTCTGTCAAGCTATATGAGAGTACTGTCAGTTATGTCAAGCTATATGAGAGTACTGTCAGTTATGTCAAGCTATATGAGAAAACTGTCAGTTCTGTCAAGGTATATGAGAATACTGTCAGTTCTGTCAAGCTATATGAGAGTACTGTCAGTTATGTCAAGCTATAGGAGAGTACTGTCGGTTCTGTCAAGCTATAGGAGAATACTGTCAGTTCTGTCAAGCTATATGAGAGTACTGTCAGTTATGTCAAGCTATATGAGAATACTGTCAATTCTGTCAAGCTATATGAGAGTACTGTCAGTTATGTCAAGCTATATGAGAGTACTGTCAGTTATGTCAAGCTATATGAGAATACGGTCAGTTCTGTCAAGCTATTTGAGAATACTGTCAGTTATGTCAAGCTATATTAGAATACTGTCAATTCTGTCAAGCTATATGAGAGTACTGTCAGTTATGTCAAGCTATATGAGAGTACTGTCAGTTCTGTCAAGCTATATGAGAATACTGTCAGTTATGTCAAGCTATATGAGAGTACTGTCAGTTATGTCAAGCTATATGAAAATACTGTCAGTTATGTCAAGCTATATGAGAGTACTGTCAGTTATGTCAAGCCATATGAGAGAACTGTTAGTTATGTCAGCAAGCTATATGAGAATACTGTCGGTTCTGTCAAGCTATATGAGAATACTGTCGGTTCTGTCAAGCTATTTGAGAATACTTTCAGTTTTGTCAAGCTTGGGAATACTGTCAGTTCTGTCAATGTGCTATTACTAATTACTGACAGTTCAAATGACAATAACCATGTTACATTTGGATCAACCTGCTATCACAGTGTTGAGAGGTTACCAGTAAGTGAAACATCACCTTTTACTTCTTTGCCATGGGGGACCATTTACATTACATAATCTTATGAATAAGATAAAAAAATACTGTTATAATTGAAAGGAAAAGTGTTTTAATTTCTAAATTTTAATTTACAATATATTTGACTATCTTGATAATCCAGGGCAACACATGAGTGATCGAAAGAAAAGGATCACTATGAAATTGCATAATTGTCATAATTGAAAGGAAAAATGTCTTAATTTCTAAATTTTCTTATGGAATGTAATAAAAAATACCCATTATTTTTTTATTCTATTAAATTTTGATATCATAAATATAAAAGTTTGAAGTAAAGTAGATGATAGAAGAGGGAGAATAACAGAAATAACAATTTTAGCAGACAGGTACTTGTATTTAAATGTTAAAGTGACTTTTGTTTGTTCACAATAAGACAATAAGTTATTAAAGATGAATAATCACCATTTATTTGTAAAATAGGAATTGGATGTTGACAACGAAAGAAAAATACAGGAACTACTCAATGAGAGATTTGCTATGGGGTGGAAATTGGTATGTATCCGGTTGTATGAGTAAGATAAGATAATGTCAATGTCACAGGATATGTTATTTAGTTCAAACTATTTATTTTACTTCGATTGTGAAACAAGTATATAGAGAATACCATGTTTGTGTCATGCCAAGTCTTTGTTTTTATTGTGCCGAACCTGATGTAGTTGATAATATTAGACATTTACATGGTATTCTATTTATCATGTCAATATATATTGCTCGTTTTTTATTCCTTTTAAGTAAGGTTAAAAGTAGTTCCGTCCAGGTTAAATTGTATAAGTATATATAACGATGTCATGAAGTATACATAATGACGTCATGTGCCTGATAAACCTAAGTTTATGTTTATCAGGCAGACAGTTTATCAACAGAAATTACTGCATTTACATGATAAAACAACTTATACACTGCAGTTTAAAAATCAAACATTTTTGTAAAACACTATAAACGTACAACTATGGGTTACAAAACAAATGTGATAGTGTAACATTTTCTGTTAAATAATCATTAAAACTGCTTGTTTCTGCAAATAAATATAGTAATTTACTTGTTTAATAGATGTTATTTGAATCTTAAATTTTTTACATTTTGGGTCCGAGTCTAAACCTGAGACTCACAATATTGATGAATTTAGCATTAGTGGAAAAGTGTCTTGCTCAAGGACAACACACATAGCCATGGTGGGGAATCCAACCAACGACCCTCCAAGTGATGTCTTATTGCAGATTGTGCTATGCCAGTTTTTGCTCTACTCACATGTAGCAAAAATTCACAGTCCCATTTTGACCTGTTTTTCAAACAAAATTACGTATTAATTTTTAGCGTACGGTAACAATTGTATGACTGTCACTATAAAAGGGACACAACCGTGTGCCTGGTGAGATGTGTCGCAGATGTATAACTATGCATGTTGGTTACAATGTATCAAACTACCAATTTTGAAATGAATGTCTACTGTTGTAAAATCCTACTACCGGTATATCAAATATACATACTTTATTGCCATAAATATACAGATATACAGACCGTAATCCGTTCAAGTACACCAAAAATGCGTTTCAATTGTGTTCGTTTTGCGTGTCAAACGCGTTTGTTTTGCGTTTGAAATGCATTTTAGTTTCGTTAATGGTTTGCATTTTTTTTATGATGAACGTTAGAGAAAATACGAAAATGCAGTTCAAAATGATAGTGAGCGCATTTTAGCCTGCGTTTGCGTTCGAATCGTTTAGCCTGTATCGTTTACCGTGTATCTTTTACCATTTAACTTTTACACAACATTTTCACCATTCGCATCATCTCTGGTTGTCCAATTGTAACACCGCAGTAGAATAAATAATAAGAACTAGATATTTAAAGAAATCGTCAGGTTTTATAACTCAATCATTGAAATTTTATACACATGGTACGGGGCATGTCAATTACATCAGATAAACACGTTACGGTTACGTAATCATTAGATTGGCCAAACATTGCCAGACTGGTTTACACTAACGTTAATATTACGGTATCGAAAAAGTATATAGTAAATAAATGTTAACCAGTCTGTGTTTTTTTTATATCTGCAGTGGTGTATATTCTGCTATTATGCAAGAAACAGAGGCAAGTATTTATTTTATTTACAGGAATAATGCATTATTTACAGGTATTTTTTCCAATTTAAATTCCAGTTATGAAATTCGATAGATTGTCATGTTAAACAATTATAACAATTCATTAAACAAAATAATTTATATAATCCGCTAAGAAAAATATATTTACAAATACACATGCCTTAATTTATGTAGCGAACGCACACACTTTATGTCTATAACTCCGACACAATTTATTTTTGACCTCGTGGCAATGTGCAATGTCGTCACTCTGACAGTTTCTTGCGTCATTTAACGTCGCGTTCTATTTCACTACGGTAAATGCATGGGGGAGGCGGAGATGTTTCCATAAAAAAGATGCCTTTTAGGGTAAAAGTTTTATGTCTTGTGGCATGGCTTCTAAAATCGCTCGTACATGTACTTCCGTCTGACGCTTTCAAGGACTTTTATGTACATTACACCGATAGAGTTCCTCTGATATCGTTCCATCAAAAATTTCCAAGATACCCACTTAGTGAATGAAATGTTTGTTTCACACGTGATGTCATCGGACATTGGCACAAGGTGATAGTGAAAGGGCAGTGTGTTCATTCTGTACACAAATTTAGGTGTATGTGTAGTTATTAATAACTATCAGCTAAATAGTAATCTTTTTTTAACAAATGCCTATATTGAAAACAAACATTTTGGAAGACACCCAGTAACAAACAAACACCAACCCTTTACGTGTGTTTGTTATATATATATGAACTATTTTTATATACAATTCTGGAAAAGCCCTAAGTGGAAAGGTTTTGGTGTAACAAACAGATTTTCTAAAATTGCGTGAAAACTTTTCCAGATTGGCAATCATATAACAGAACAGCAACATAAATCGGTGTTCAGATAATTAAATCAGTTAATTGGGGTAGTT
Source organism: Panopea generosa (assembly GCA_029582155.1). Classification (NCBI taxonomy): domain Eukaryota; kingdom Metazoa; phylum Mollusca; class Bivalvia; order Adapedonta; family Hiatellidae; genus Panopea; species Panopea generosa. The sequence goes on from CM055904.1 coordinate 63,816,271, forward strand.
GTGTAAGCAGGTCATGCATCATCTGATTGTTTTATCACACTTTTACAAGTAAAGAAACGATGCCCGAGGCAATGTTTTTCACGGATAATTCGGGATTAAAACTTATAACAAAGAAATTAAATTAAAGTTACAGGTATAGCAATTTAAAGATTTTAAATGACAAAGAGAGCAATCATTTGTTTAATTATTTATTTCATTGTCAATATAACTACAACAATATTAGAGGATATCCGAATCTTTATTATTTGATGCGTTTAAAGTTTGCATTATCGTTTTGTATCATTCGCCCTGTTGCATCCGTGTATCGTTTCGTTTATCGTTTCATTTATCATTTCGTTTGCATTTTTAGTCTGTTTTAGTTGATATTTGTTTCGTTCGCGTCCGTTTGGTGTACTTGAACGAATTACGGTCTGTATAGTCTCTGTAAATAGGACCTAAATATTCATGAACATCTGTCACAATTTTAGGACCAGGAAAATCAAAAACTGTCCAGTATGAACGAGAAGCATGATGCGGAACTGAGAGAGACGAGACGAAAAATGGAAGAAAAAATGAAAGAGTACCAAGTGGAGGCAGTAAGACCATTATTCTGTGTTTTTGTTTTATTTTAATTTCAAAATAGAGTTGGGGGTGGGGATGGTTGAGATTTAATTGGATTTACAATACATTACAGGTTATACTGAATATGGCACTCAGTGGTGGCAAAGGCCTCCAATGCACTATGTATTAGTGTCACCGGTAGCAACTCAACCCAATATGTCGGGGGTAGGCGTGGTTGACGAGGGTTCTTTTACAATCTTCATTCATTTATATAATCTGATCAGTCACTCCAATCTGATTCGATCTGTAATACATTCAATCAAAAACAATACATACATACATATCACAACATTTATATATACATTTATATATACATTTATATATACATTTATATATACATTTATATATACATTTATATATATATTTATATATACATGTGATGGTGTGTAATGAGCATATTAAAAATGTAAACAATGCTGACATTTACAACAATATCCTATTTAAGAATTAAGTAATAAATAGTTTGATACAATAATCCAAACATGTAACAAGAAAGATTATCATAATAAATATTTATTTATATATTTCCTGACAAAATGGTTACTATAATTTCACACAGTCATGTAAATAGCGTCTTCAAAATTCAATATGGCTGACAAAATGTGTTGTGCTTTGATGTTATGCTCCAGCTGGTTAATGGGAGGTAATTTTAGAAAATTTTATAAACTACACTGATCTACAAACAACTTACTATTAATATTAGACTTAATGAGTTGTTTATTTTAAGTGATAAGGACTCAATTTACGACACTGTTTTAAGGTTGTTTTTTATTTCATCCTATGACATTAGTCAAGTAAAACCATCAGTGAGAAGCAGGCAATCTGTCTCGTGTAAGGTGTTCCAGCTGTCCAGGACTCGAACCCGCAACATTTCTGGTTCAAACTGACATTCCAGGATATCTTAATTTGTTTTAGTGAATGTGTTTGTAAACAAATTTGACTTTTCTTTTATTAACTTACATAATGTTTTTAGATTGAGAGAAACGATTGACTTTTCAAATACAGTCAAACCTGTGTAGGTGCTCACCTGTATCAAGCAGCCCCTTGTCTAAAGCAGCCACATATTCTATTTCCCATGCTTTAACTGCAAATTAACCTGTATTAAGCAGCATCCTGTCTTAAAAGGCCACTTTTGCTCCTTCTTTCTATTGGCTGCTTAAGACAGGGTTGAATGTACAATTGATTACCAAGTGTGCATTTAAGTGATACTAGTTTTATTATTGTCCCAAGTAATTTTGGTGGTGTTGGAATAATCGCCTCACACAGTTTTATATAATATTTTTTCCTTTGTCATTTTTAGCCCTGAAAGACAAGAGGATATCTTTTGTCTTTTAAAAGGCCTAGATAGAAATATTGTTTTGTTTGCAGCTTCTGGCCAACCCACAACAATGCTGTTGGCTAGCGAAAAAAAAAAAGAATTTACCTACCTACCCCTTAATGGTGGGTAGTGGCACATAAACAATTTATTTAGGGTGGCCCGAGTTTTGATTATAGAAAGTTCCAAATTAGGATTCTTTCACATGCTGCAACATTTATTTTTACAATTTTTTCAGAACCAACATCAGGTTTATAGAAAAATTGGGGAGAAAGAGAAAGATTGGCTTAAGGATGAAATAAAAAAACTCCAGGTACAGTCTGTTTTTGTTTATTTGAGAATGGTTGTAAACATATAATCAATATACAGGTTAGACAGGTGTAGGTTCTCAATTATGTATTATTTGCTTTGGAAACAGTAATTACCCACTTAACCAAGACCATGCAATTATGGACTTTTGACTAACAAATACTTATCATTTATTTTTACCTTTTAAATCACAAATAAAGAATTTAAAGGTATGCAATTCCAGATTGATTGTTTCCTATAGAATTCTTTAAGTTACCTCCCTTTAGGTTATTTTGTTTAATTCACCAACCACTTTGTCGTTCAGAACAACCTGATGACACTTAACAGGACTTAGAATAGTGGATTTTACTAGCACCTTCCAATAAAATTTATGAAAAGTCCGAAAGAATTTTAGAAAGGTCCAAACTTTACATTATATTTCACTTTTGATATGTTCCATTAACCTAAGGGTCTTTGAAATGACCTTAATGAAGCAGGTACAACCGTAGGCATTGATATGATTTTTACCCTAATGTGCTTTATGTTTCAACTGCACTCAGTGCACACAAGTTAAAAATCAGAAAAAAGTTTTCCAGCTCAAACATAATGCTGTATTAGTTTATACAAATTTACTTTAGCTTGATTGCGATGAAAGCTCAGAGCTTATATGAACCGCTGTCGAGTCCGTTTCCTGGGTAGAACCAGTACTGAGTGTTGTTTTATGAGAGGCACCAGGTCGACCGGGGTATCGAACCTGCAAGCACTGGCGTGAGTGGCCAACACTGTATCGATTAGACTACCGCCCCACTGTATTAAATGAATTACTAATTAATTTTTCTTTTTAATCACTGCTTAACTTGTTCCATTATTTCATCATTGAAGAAATGGGTCTAGCTGCCGGCTTGTACAAGTTAGCTGATAATTGGTTGTAAAAAAAAAAGATATGTATTTTTGAAAAGTCCACGAAAGTTTCTGACAGCTTAAAGAAAAGATCCCGGACCTTGGGCTATTTCCAGTCTCTGCAAAATGAAGGGGCATTTAGTGTTATTCACATGTCCATCTGGTAAAAAATTTGTTTTCTAATCAATAATTTTTGAAGAGGTCCACATGTTTAATTGATTCAGAGAGGGAGGGGTATCGACTCATGTTTGATTAACCATCAGTATATATTTACAAACTCCAGAAAATGGTGTAATCTGATAAAAGTGTCAGTATTTAATGGCTGAAATTTATTACTAAAATTTACTTAAAAAGAGATTATTATACAAGTAAACAAATTGAGGATTCCTTGAACACATAGGCTCATATATAGTTTTCAGTTGACTACTTTTCCTTTATAGCTAAGCAACTACTCTCTGGAGAAAAAGGTACGGGAATCGGAACGACAAGATAAGGTTCAAGCAAGGGAGCGAGAACAGCACATTAGACAGGTGAACGTGTATGAAACTCAGTTTAGGCAGCTGGAGGGCACCGTGAAAAACGTCACCAAGAAACAGACCAAGCTGGATGACGACAGTAAGTGGTGTTTTTCTGTTACTGGGTTTGAGGTTGTAGAACTTCTTTCTTCCTTGCTGGAACCAGGATCTCATGCTCGGCTCAGAAATGAACAGAATTTTTATAGCAACAAAAATTCAAATACCTGTAGCTTTCTACCTCAAGTCAGCATTAATACAGTCAAATTCAAGGCTTAGTCGAGTGTTTACACTTTAATTTTGGGTTTTTATGTTATGAATCTCTGAAATTGTATCAAAGTTAGAATTTGAGCTGAGCTTGAAAAAGTTTTATAACCTCACGGCCTGAGCCTGAATTCATCAATATTTTGAGTCTGAGAATCTGACTCTGACTCTAAATCATACATTTTTGTAAAGTCCTGTAAACATACAATTACGGGTATGGATGATAAATGTGATCCTGTAAACATACAATTACCGGTATGGGTGATAAATGTGATCCTGTAAACATACAATTACCGGTATGGGTGATAAATGTGATCCTGCAAACATACAATTACCGGTATGGGTGATAAATGTGATCCTGCAAACAAAAAATTACCGGTATGGGTGATAAATGTGATCCTGCAAACATACAATTACTGGTATGGGTGATAAATGTGATCCTGTAAACATACAATTACCGGTATGGGTGATAAATGTGATCCTGCAAACATACAATTACCGGTATGGGTGATAAATGTGATCCTGCAAACATACAATTACTGGTATGGGTGATAAATGTGATCCTGCAAACATACAATTACTGGTATGGGTGATAAATGTGATCCTGAAAACATAAAATTACGGGTATGGGTGATAAATGTGATCTTGTAACATTTTCTGTTAGATAATCATTAAAAGATATTGATTCTGCCAACAAATATATTAATTTGCTTAATAGATATTATTTGAATCTAAAAATTTTGACAATTTAAGTCTGAGTCTAAATCTCAGACTCAAATAATTGATGAATTTAGGTCCTGGTCTTGCTTTTTTCATGTTATGGTAGGTCATATATACTTAACGCTATTGAAAACATGTTTTGGATTATTAAATTATTATTCCATATCTGTTATAATTCTTATCAGTTATATATGTTACAAAATGCATTAATTTGTTAAATTTGTGTTTTAAATTCATTGAATTGTTGGAATAAAATTGAAAAACATGATAAAAAAGTTTTGTCTTGGTTTATCATTTGTATTGTATCTAGATTTAATACCCATATTTGTGTTTCTAAAGGCGTTAAGTATATTACGTGAACTTATGGAGTTCCCTAGATTGAAAGTGAAAATCCCATTTGTCCCAGAATATTAGATAGTCTCTGGCAATCACACATCTCTACTATGGCTGGTAAAGAACTGTTTTACAATCTTGTCTGTACTGACAACTGGAGATACATAGCAAGTTAAAGAAAAGATAATTCATTAATAGCTGGTGTTTTGTTTTGTTGTTCTTGTATTTTAATGATATTGATGATAAAGACATGGCTTATTGGTACTGAACTGAATATGGAAGGATGACAGACAACTCAAGGATATTGAAAAGAATCCAAATACAGAATATGCTTGATACTGCCTGTAACTAGTCCTTATTATGGCCCCGTCATCAGAACAATGGTTGGCCCAGTCCGTCCGTCCGTCCGTTCATTCATTCGTCTGTTCTTCCAGCCCTGCAGGTAATAAATTGAATTTCTGGTCAATATCTTCTGAAGGGGTCTATGTATTTTAATCAATATTTTGTGTGCACCTGTATAATTATGAAATACAAGTTAGATATTTGTCAATGTTGATCCAGTTTTACAGGAGTTATGGCCCTTTTTTTATCGTTTCCGACAAATATCAGGGGCATTCATGTTGACAGACACATTTCTAGTTTGTCAAATATTTATTTCTTGAACAGAAATATTTTTGGAATTATACATATGATTGCAATGTTTCAATGTTTTAGATATCTGGTGTGGAAATCTCTAACATATACAATGAAAGAATTGTATCATTTCTTATTAGGCCGTTATAAATTAATTGCTAGATATGCATCCAAATTTTTCTAAAAAGGGCGGGAGGATTTTATTTTTTATTTTTATTTTTTTTATGTTTTTTTAATAAATATTTAGGGCATGGACTGAGATGATAATCTAGCAATCAATTTATTATGGCCTTACACATACAGAAACAAAACAACACATTTGTTCTCTGATTTTAAACCTTTAAAACTGTTAAGCAGATCGTTATCGGATTACTTTTTTGTCTTGCGATTTGGTTTTATGATCCGTCGATAGTGTCGGTGATGTCGGTATTTTAATTCATATATAGGTAGTTTGAAGTTGTTTTCTCAAAAGATTGTTGTTTTGAAATTCAGAAATTGTGTATTTCGAAATTGACGAGTGTCAAGCAAGTTAGAAATTGATGTGTTGGCACTTAAAAAATTTGTGATTGAGAAATTTAGGAATTGGTGTGTGAGCAATTCCTAAATATGTGATTTAGCAATTTAAGAATTGGTGAGTGAGAAATTAAGAAATTGGTGGGTGAGTAGCTTAGGAATTATTGTGTGAGCAGTTTAGAAATATGTGATTTAGCAATTTAAGAATTGGTGAGTGAGAAATTAAGAAATTGGTGTGTGAATAGTTTAGGAATTAGTGTGTGAGTAGTTTAGGAATATTTAGCAATTTAAGAATTGGTGAGTGAGAAATTAAGAAATTGGTGTGTGAGTAGTTTAAGATTAGTGTGTGAGCAGTTTAGGAATATGTGATTTAGCAATTTAAGAATTGGTGAGTGAGAAATTAAGTAATTGGTGTGTGAGTAGTTTAGGAATTAGTGTGTGAGCAGTTTAGAAATATGTGATTTAGCAATTTAAGAATTGGTGAGTGAGAAATTAAGAAATTGGTGTGTGAGTAGTTTAGGAATTAGTGTGTGAGCAGTTTAGGAATTATTGTGTTACCCATTTAGGAATATGTTATTTAGCAATTTAAGAATTGGTGAGTGAGAAATTAAGAGATTGGTGTGTGAGTAGTTTAAGAATTGGTATGTGAGCAGTTTAGGAATTATTGTGTGAGCAGTTTAGAAATATGTGATTTAGCAATTTAAGAATTGGTGAGTGAGAAATTAAGAAATTGGTGTGTGAGTAGTTTAGGAATTGGTACGTGAGCAGTTTAGGAATTATTGTGTGAGCAGTTTAGAAATATGTGATTTAGCAATTTAAGAATTAGTGAGTGAGAAATTAAGAAATTGGTGTGTGAGTAGTCTAGGAATTAGTGTGTGAGCAGTTTAGAAATTATTGTGTTAGCCGTTTAGGAATTGCTGAATGAGTAATTTATGAATTAGTGGGTGAATAATTTAGTAATTGATGGTCAAGTTCTAAAGTTTATATCTCAAGAGAAACAATAACAATCTTCTTGATATACTAGTAATTTCTTATTTATTTATTTTTCTATATTCTTTTACATAACACTTACTCATGTTAAAACATATAATTCACAAAAATAACAACCATACTAGATGAAAATACATGACATAAAATTTGATTCCATGCTCATCTGTAGGATTTTATGCTCAACTCAAAAGCAATAGGACTCATAACATAACAAAGTAAAATGTTAATAAAATAATACCTGTAACTTTCTACCTAAAAACTGCATAAACACTCTCAAATTTGTGGCCGAGTCATGTGTTTGTGCTTCAGTTTGTGTTAATATACAAATCCTGGAAATTGTTTTTGAGTACGAAGGTTGAGTCGAGACTGAAAACAAATTTTTAACACTGTGGTCCAGGTCAGGTCTGATAGTAAACTGTAGAAACAACTATCATTATGAATTCATTTCTTAGTATATGTTTAGTTAAAATGTTTGCAGTTTTATTCCTGAAATAACTGAAGCATATCCAAAACAGAATAACAAGAAAGTTTAGTTATAAATGTCTAAAGTCTGCAGTCATTAAAAGTTTTTGTTACAGGAGAAAAGTTGAATGAAAACAAAGTATTTAGCACTATGAGTTACTATTCACATATGAAATCTGATTGTTGATTCAAACCGTGGGCAGGTTTTTATTCTGCATTGAAATATTATTTTTAAATCAGCAGTTATCCATGTTATAATCATGTAGAGTTACAATCATTAATGATACGTTCTACAGTTCGTTTTCGTTTACTTGAGAATGGTTGTAAACATTTTACGGATACAGGTAAGACAGGTAGATAGATGCTCAGTTAGGAATTGGTTGCATAAGAAACAGTATCCTCTATACTTATACTGGGCAATGATGAACTTGCCCAGTCTGTCTGTCTAATCATGGGTTGAAATTTGAGATATATGGATGCAGATTTAAGTATAATCATTGGTAGAGATTTGAGATATATCTATGCTGATTTCAGCCTTATTTTGGGTAAAGAATTCAGATATATCTATGCAGATTTCAGTCTAACCATAGCAAGAGATTTGAGATATGTCTATGCAGATTTTGGTCTAATCATTGGAAGATAATTAATATATTTATATCTATATATTCAGCTTCAGTCTAATCATGGGAAGATTTGAAATATATTTGCAGATTTCAGTCTCATTACGGGTAGATATTTGAGATGAATCTATGCAGATTTTAGTCTAATTATGGGTAGAGATTTGAGATATATCTATGCAGATTTCAGTCTAATTGTGGGTAGAGATTTGAGATATGTCTTTGCAGATTTCAGTGTAATTGTGGGTAGAGATTTGATATATATCTATGCTGATCTCAGTTTAATTATGGGTAGAGATTTGAGATATGTCTATGCTGATTTCAGTCTTATTATGGGTAGAAATTTGACGTATCTACGCTGATCTCAGTTTAATTATGGATAGAGATTTGAGATATATCTATGCAGATTTTGGTCTAATCATTAGAAGATAATTAATATATTTATATATTTATTCAGCTTCAGTCTAATCATGGGAAGTTTTGAAATATATTTGCAGATTTCGGTCTTATTATGGGTAATGATTTGAGATATATCTATGCAGATTTCAGTCTTATTATTGGTAGATATTTGAGATATGTCTATGCTGATCTCAGTTTAATAATGGGTTGAGATTTGAGATATATCTATGCATATTTCAGTCTTATTAATGGGTTGAGATTTGAGATATGTCTATGCAGATTTCAGTCTAATTATGGGTAAAGATTTGAGATATATCTATGCAGATTTCAGTCTAATCATTGGTAGAGATTTGAAATATGTCTATGCAGATTTCAGTCTAATTATAGGTAGAGATTTGAGATATTTCAATCTGATCATGGGTAGAGATTTGAGATATATCTATGCAGATTTCAGTCTAATAGTTGATGGAGATTTGAAATATATCTATGCAGATTTCAGTCTAATTTTGGGTAGAGATTTGAGATATATATCTGCAGATTTCAGTCTTATTATGGGTAGAATTTTGAGATATATCTGCAGATTTCAGTCTAATTATGGGTAGAGAATTGAGATATATCTGCAGATTTCAGTCTTATTATGGGTAGAGATTTGAGATATTACTGCTCAGTTGGTTACGTAAACTTTCTACCTCATATCTCAAAATATCCATTTCCTTTTTATATTTTTCCATTTCTTGTCTATGACGCTTTGAATCTCTTGACATCTTATTATAATCTTTTAACTTTTCTTTCTGCCGCTCTACCATATTTTTTAATTTCTCATTATCTCCCTTCAGCTTGACCACATCTCTTAGCTGCCTCTTTAAATCTTTTACTTGTTGACTTAACTCTTCCAAGTTGTCATCAACAGCCTTTTTCTTTTCAAGTTTCAGTCGCTCATTAATGAGTTTATGTAAAGGGGTTTTGCGGTTTCCAATTGGAGTCATGTCTAATGCTTTATGGCACTTGAGTTCTAAGGTAGTTAAGAATTCACCAAGCTTCTGAATGATGACTGCGGGATGTGCTTTTTCATCACACAGATCATAATTTGCTCCTTCGGTGTAAATCAGTGGTACAAGTTGTGTAAGAATGATATCCAGAAGGCGTTTGTTGATTGTGGCCTGACCACTCTGAAGTTTTTGGAGCTCACTTGTGAGCTGTTCAGCTAACCAAGGATAGTCTTTCTTGAGCTTCTCGCGGAAAACTGTGAAAGCATTGGGACCCCGATGTGGCAGATAGCGAAGTAACATGGCAACCTGAGTCTCCCTTGATGATATTTGCTGCAAAGCAAAACAAGTTTTATAGTTTCTTAAAGTGAAATATAAATTAGTTAATATTATGTGATAGGAGTGTTTGATCTATACTTTAACTCACTCATGTAATCCCAGGATGCACCGTTAACCTCTGCCACCATCCCAACTTTTGCAAGATTCTTGCAAATTCATATCTACTGGCACAATTGACAAACTCATATCTACTGGCACAATTGACAAACTCATATCAAATGGCACAATTGACAAGCTCATATCTACTGGCACAATTGACAAGCTCATATCTACTGGCACAATTGACAAACTCATATTTACTGGCACAATTGACAAACTCATATCTACTGGCACATATTGACAAACTCATATCTACTGGCACAATTGACAAGCTCATATCTACTGGCACATATTGACAAGCTCATATCTACTGGCACAATTGACAAACTCATATCTACTGGCACAATTGACAAGCTCATATCTACTGGTACATATTGACAAACTCATATCTACTGGCACAATTGACAAGCTCATATCTACTGGCACATATTGACAAACTCATATCTATTGGCACAATTGACAAACTCGTATCTACTGGCACAATTAACAAACTCGTATCTACTGGCATATATTGACAAACTCGTATCTACTGGCACAATTGACAAACTCGTATCTACTGGCACAATTGACAAGCTCATATCTACTGGCACAATTTACAAGCTCGTATCTACTGGCACATATTGACAAACTCGTATCTACTGGCACAATTGACAAACTCGTATCTACTGGCACAATTGACAAGCTCGTATCTACTGGCACAATTGACAAGCTCGTATCTACTGGCACAATTGACAAACTCGTATCTACTGGCACAATTGACAAACTCGTATCTACTGGCACATATTGACAAACTCGTATCTACTGGCACATATTGACAAACTCGTATCTACTGGCACAATTGACAAACTCGTATCTACTGGCACAATTGACAAACACATTTCTGCTGGCACAATTGACAAACTCATATCTACTGGCACAATTGACAAGCTCATATCTACTGGCACAATTGACAAAATTGACAAACTCATATCTACTGGCACAATTGACAAACTCACATCTACTGGCACATATTGACAAACTCGTATCTACTGGCACAATTGACTAACTCGTATCTACTGGCACAAATGACAAACTCGTATCTACTTGCACATATTGACAAACTCGTATCTACTGGCACAATTGACAAACTCATATCTACTAGCACAATCAACAAACTCATATCTACTGGCACAATCGAAAAACTCATATCTACTGGCACAATTGACAAACTCATATCTACTGGCACAATTGACAAGCTCATATCTACTAGCACAATCAACAAACTCATATCTACTGGCACAATTGACAAACTCATATCTACTAGCACAATCAACAAACTCATATCTACTGGCACAATCGACAAACTCATATCTACTGGCACAATTGACAAACTCATATCTACTAGCAAAATTGACAAGCTCATATCTACTGGCACAATCAACAAACTCATATCTACTGGCACAAATGACAAACTCATATTTACTGGCACAATCGACAAACTCATATCTACTGGCACAATTGACAAACTCATATCAAATGGCACAATTGACAAGCTCATATCTACTGGCACAATTGACAAGCTCATATCTACTGGCACAATTGACAAACTCATATCTACTGGCACATATTGACAAACTCATATCTACTGGCACAATTGACAAGCTCATATCTACTGGCACATATTGACAAGCTCATATCTACTGGCACAATTGACAAACTCATATCTACTGGCACAATTGACAAGCTCATATCTACTGGTACAATTGACAAACTCATATCTACTGGCACAATTGACAAGCTCATATCTACTAGCACATATTGACAAACTCATATCTACTGGCACAATTGACAAACTCGTATCTACTGGCACAATTTACAAGCTCGTATCTACTGGCATATATTGACAAACTTGTATCTACTGGCACAATTGACAAACTCGTATCTACTGGCACATATTGACAAACTCGTATCTACTGGCACAATTGACAAGCTCGTATCTACTGGCACAATTGACAAGCTCGTATCTACTGGCACAATTGACAAGCTCGTATCTACTGGCACAAGTGACAAGCTCGTATCTACTGGCACATATTGACAAACTCGTATCTTTTGGCACAATTGACAAACTCGTATCTACTGGCACATATTGACAAACTCGTATCTACTGGCACAATTGACAAACTCGTATCTACTGGCACAATTGACAAACTCGTATCTACTGGCACAATTGACAAACACGAATCTACTGGCACAATTGACAAACACATTTCTGCTGGCACAATTGACAAGCTCATATCTACTGGCACAATTGACAAGCTCATATCTACTGGCACAATTGACAAACTCGTATCTACTGGCACAATTGACTAACTCGTATCTACTGGCACAAATGACAAACTCGTATTTACTTGCACATATTGACAAACTCGTATCTACTGGCACAATTGACAAACTCATATCTACTGGCACAATTGACAAACTCATATCTACTGGCACAATCAACAAATTCATATCTACTGGCACAATTGACAAACTCATATCTACTGGCACAATCGACAAACTCATATCTACTGGCACAATCGACAAACTCATATCTACTGGCAAAATTGACAAGCTCATATCTACTGGCACAATTGACAAGCTCATATCTACTGGCAAAATCAACAAACTCATATCTACTGGCACAATCAACTAACTCATATCTACTGGCACAATTGACAAGCTCATATATACTGGCACATATTGACAGACTCATATCTACTGGCACAAATGACAAACTCATATCTACTGGCACAATCGACAAACTCATATCTACTGGCACAATCGACAAACTCATAGCTACTGGCACAATCGACAAACTCATATCTACTGGCACAATCGACAAACTCATAGCTACTGGCACAATCGACAAACTCATATCTACTTGACAAACTCATATCTACTGGCCAAATTGACAAACTCATATCTACTGGCACATATTGACAAACACATATCTACTGGCACATATTGACAAACTCATATCTACTGGCACAATTGACAAACTCATATCTACTGGCACATATTGACAAACTCATATCTACTAGCACAATCGACAAACTCATATCTACTGGCACAATTGACAAACTCATATCTACTGGCACAATTGACAAACTCATATCTGTTGGCACATATTGACGAACACATATCTACTGGCACATATTGACGAACTCATATCTACTGGCACAATTGACAAACTCATATCTACTGGCACAATTGACAAACTCATATCTACTGGCACAATTGACAAGCTCATATCTACTGGCACATATTGACAAACTCATATCTACTGGGACAATTGACAAACTCATATCTACTGGCACAATTGACAAACTCATATCTACTGGCACAATTGACAAGCTCATATCTACTGGCACATATTGACAGACTCATATCTACTGGGACAATCGTATCTACTGGCACAATCAACAAACTCATATCTACTGGCACAATTGACAAACTCATATCTACTGGCACAATTGACAAACTGGTATCTACTGGCACATATTGACAAACTCATATCTACTGGCACAATCAACAAACTCGTATTAACTGGCACAATTGACAAACTCATATCTACTGGCACATATTGACAAACTCATATCTACTGGCACAATTGACTAACTCATATCTACTGGCATAATCAACAAACTCATATTTACTGGCACAATTGACAAACTCATATCTACTGGCACAAATGACAAACTCATATTTACTGGCACAATTGACAAACTCATAGCTACTGGCACATATTGACATACTCATATCTACTGGCACAATCAACAAACTCATATCTACTGGCACATATTGACAAACTCATATCTACTGGCACAAATGACAAACTCATATCTACTGGCACATATTGACAGACTCATATCTACTGGCACAATCGACAGACTCATATATACTGGCACAATTGACAAACTCATATCGGCACAATTGATAAACTCATATCTACTGGCACATATTGACAGACTCATATCTACTGGCACAATTGACAAACTCATATCTACTGGCACAATTGACAAACTCATATCTACTGGCATAATCAACAAACTCATATTTACTGGCACAATTGACAAACTCATATCTACTGGCACAAATGACAAACTCATATCTACTGGCACAATTGACAAACTCATATCTACTGGCACAATTGACAAACTCATATCTACTGGCACAATTGACAAGCTCATATCTACTGGCACATATTGACAAACTCATATCTACTGGCACAATTGACAAACTCATATCTACTGGCACAATTGACAAGCTCATATCTACTGGCACATATTGACAGACTCATATCTACTGGGACAATCGTATCTACTGGCACAATCAACAAACTCATATCTACTGGCACAATTGACAAACTCATATCTACTGGCACAATTGACAAACTGGTATCTACTGGCACATATTGACAAACTCATATCTACTGGCACAATCAACAAACTGGTATTAACTGGCAAAATTGACAAACTCATATCTACTGGCACAAATGACAAACTCATATCTACTGGCACATATTGACAAACTCATATCTACTGGCACAATTGACTAACTCATATCTACTGGCATAATCAACAAACTCATATTTACTGGCACAATTGACAAACTCATATCTACTGGCACAAATGACAAACTCATATTTACTGGCACAATTGACAAACTCATAGCTACTGGCACATATTGACATACTCATATCTACTGGCACAATCAACAAACTCATATCTACTGGCACATATTGACAAACTCATATCTACTGGCACAAATGACAAACTCATATCTACTGGCACATATTGACAGACTCATATCTACTGGCACAATCGACAGACTCATATCTACTGGCACAATTGACAAACTCATATCGGCACAATTGACAAACTCATATCTACTGGCACATATTGACAGACTCATATCTACTGGCACAATTGACAAACTCATATCTACTGGCACAATTGACAAACTCATATCTACTGGCATAATCAACAAACTCATATTTACTGGCACAATTGACAAACTCATATCTACTGGCACAAATGACAAACTCATATTTACTGGCACAATTGACAAACTCATAGCTACTGGCACATATTGACATACTCATATCTACTGGCACAATCAACAAACTCATATCTACTGGCACAATTGACAAACTCATATCTACTGGCAAAAATGACAAACTCATATCTACTGGCACATATTGACAGACTCATATCTACTGGCACAATCGACAGACTCATATCTACTGGCACATATTGACAAACTCATATGTACTGGCACAAATGACAAACTCATATCTACTGGCACATATTGACAGACTCATATCTACTGGCACAATCGACAGACTCATATCTACTGGCACAATTGACAAACTCATATCTACTGGCACAATTGACAAACTCATATCTACTGGCACATATTGACAAACTCATATCTTCTGCCACAATTGACAAACTCATATCTACTGGCACAATCAACAAACTCATATCTACTGGCACAATTGACAAACTCATATCTACTGGCACAATTGACAAGCTCATATCTACTGGCACAATTGACAAACTCATATGTACTGGCACATATTGACAAACACATATGTACTGGCACATATTGACAAACTCATTTCTACTGGCACAATCGACAAACTCATATCTACTGGCACAATCGACAAACTCATATCTACTGGCACAATTGACAAACTCATATCTATTGGCACAATCGACAAACTCATATCTACTGACACAATTGACAAGCTCATATCTACTGGCACAATTGACAAACTCATATGTACTGGCATATATTTACAAACACATATCTACTGGCACATATTGACGAACTCATATCTACTGGCACAATTGACAAACTCATATGTACTGGCACATATTTACAAACACATGTCTACTGGCACATATTGACAAACTCATATCTACTGGCACAATCGACAAACTCATATCTACTGGCACAATCGACAAACTCATATCTACTGGCACAATCGACAAACTCATATCTACTGGCACAAATGACGAAGTCATATCTACTGGCACAATTGACAAACTCATATCTACTGGCACAATCAACAAACTCATATCTACTGGCACAATTGACAAGCTCATATCTACTGGCACATATTGACAGACTCAT
Organism: Panopea generosa; assembly: GCA_029582155.1. NCBI lineage: Eukaryota > Metazoa > Mollusca > Bivalvia > Adapedonta > Hiatellidae > Panopea > Panopea generosa. The sequence continues at coordinate 63,832,403 of CM055904.1, forward strand.
ATCTACTGGCACATATTGACAAGCTCATATCTACTGGCACAATCAACAAACTCATATCTACTGGCACAAATGACAAACTCATATCTACTGGCACAATTGACAAACTCATATCTATTGGCACATATTGACAAACTCATATCTACTGGCACAATTGACAAACTCATATCTACTGGCACAAATGACAAACTCATATCTACTGGCACAATCAACAAACTCATATCTACTGGCACAATTGACAAGCTGATATCTACTGGCACATATTGACAGACTCATATCTACTGGGACAATCGTGTCTACTGGCACAATTAACAAACTCATATCTACTGGCACAATTGACAAACTGGTATCTACTGGCACAATTGACAAACTCATATCTACTGGCACAAATGACAAACTCATATCTACTGGCACAAATGACAAACTCATATCTACTGGCACATATTGACAAACTCATATCTACTGGCACAATTGACAAACTCATATCTACTGGCATAATCAACAAACTCATATTTACTGGCACAATTGACAAACTCATATCTACTGGCACAAATGACAAACTCATATCTACTGGCACAATTGACAAACTCATATCTACTGGCACAATCGACAAACTCATATCTACTGGCACAATTGACAAGCTCATATCTACTGGCACATATTGACAAACACATATCTACTGGCACATATTGACAAACTCATATCTACTGGCACAATTGACAAACTCATATCTACTGGCACAATCGACAAACTCATATCTACTGGCACAATTGACAAACTCATATCTACTGGCACAATTGACAAACTCATATCTACTGGCACATATTTACAAACACATATCTACTGGCACATATTGACGAACTCATATCTACTGGCACAATCGACAAACTCATATCTACTGGCACAATCGACAAACTCATATCTACTGGCACAAATGACAAAGTCATATCTACTGGCACAATCGACAAACTCATATCTACTGGCACAATCGACAAACTCATATCTACTGGCACAATCGACAAACTCATATCTACTGGCACAATTGACAAACTCATATCTACTGGCACAATCGACAAACTCATATCTACTGGCACAATTGACAAACTCATATCTACTGGCACAAATGACAAACTCATATCTACTGGCACAATCGACAAACTCATATCTACTGGCACAATCGACAAACTCATATCTACTGGCACAATCGACAAACTCATATCTACTGGCACAATCGACAAGCTCATATCTACTGGCACAATCGACAAGCTCATATCTACTGGCACATATTGACAAACACATATCTACTGGCACATATTGACAAATTCATATCTACTGGCACAATCGACAAACTCATATCTACTGGCACAATTGACAAACTCATATCTACTGGCACAATCGACAAACTCATATCTACTGGCACAATCGACAAACTCATATCTACTGGCAAAAATTGACAAACTCATATCTATTGGCACATATTGACAAACACATATCTACTGGCACATATTGACGAACTCATATCTACTGGCACAATTGACGAACTCATATCTACTGGCACAATCGACAAACTCATATCTACTGGCACAATCGACAAACTCATATCTACTGGCACAATCGACAAACTCATATCTACTGGCACAATCGACAAACTCATATCTACTGGCACAATCGACAAGCTCATATCTACTGGCACAATCGACAAGCTCATATTTACTGGCACAATTGACAAGCTCATATCTACTGGCACAATTGACAAGCTCATATCTACTGGCACATATTGACAGACTCATATCTACTTGCACAATCGACAAGCTCGTATCTACTGGCACAATCGACAAACTCGTATCTACTGGCACAATTGACAAACTCATATCTACTGGCACAAATGACAAACTCATATCTACTGGCACAATTGATGAACTCATATCTACTGGCACAATTGACAAACTCGTATCTACTGGCACAATCAACAAACTCATATTTACTGGCACAATTGACAAACTCATATCTACTGGCACATATTGACAAACTCATATCTACTGGCACAATTGACAAACTCATATCTACTGGCACAATTGACAAACTCATATCTACTGGCACAATCAACAAACTCATATCTACTGGCACAATTGACAAACTCATATCTACTGGCACAAATGACAAACTCATATTTATGGCACAATTGACAAACTGATATCTACTGGCACATATTGACAAACTCATATCTACTGGCACAATCAACAAACTCATATCTACTGGCACATATTGACAAACTCATATCTACTGGCACATATTGACAGACTCATATCTACTGGCACAATTGACAAACCCATATCTACTGGCACAATTGACAAACTCATATCGGCACAATTGACAAACTCATATCTTCTGGCACAATTGACAAACTCATATCTACTGGCACAAATGACAAACTCATATTTACTGGCACAATTGACAAACTCATATCTACTGGCACATATTGACAAACTCATATCTACTGGCACAATCAACAAACTCATATCTACTGGCACAAATGACAAACTCATATCTACTGGCACATATTGACAGACTCATATCTACTGGCACAATTGACAAACTCATATCTACTGGCACAATTGACAACTCATATCGGCACAATTGACAAACTCATATCTACTGGCACAATTGACAAACTCATATCTACTGGCACAATCAACAAACTCATATCTACTGGCACATATTGACAAACTCATATCTACTGGCACAACTGGCACATATTGACAAACTCATATCTACTGGCACAATCAACAAACTCATATCTACTGGCACAATTGACAAGCTCATATCTACTGGCACAATTGACAAACTCATATCTACTGGCACAATCGACAAACTCATATCTACTGGCACAATTGACAAGCTCATATCTATTGGCACAATTGACAAGCTCATATCTACTGGCAGATATTGACAAACACATATCTACTGGCACATATTGACAAATTCATATCTACTGGCACAATTGACAAACTCATATCTACTGGCACAATTGACAAACTCATATTTACTGGCACAATCGACAAACTCATATCTACTGGCACAATCGACAAACTCATATCTACTGGCACATATTGACGAACACATATTTACTGGCACATATTGACGAACTCATATCTACTGGCACATATTGACGAACTCATATCTACTGGCACATATTGACGAACTCATATCTACTGGCACAATTGACAAACTCATATCTACTGGCACAATCGACAAACTCATATCTACTGGCACAATCGACAAACTCATATCTACTGGCACAATCGACAAGCTCATATATACTGGCACAATCGACAAGCTCATATCTACTGGCACATATTGACAGACTCGTATCTACTTGCACAATCGACAAGCTCGTATCTACTGGCACAATCGACAAACTCGTATCTACTGGCACAATTGACAAACTCGTATCTACTGGCACAAATGACAAACTCATATCTACTGGCACAATTGATGAACTCAGCACAATCGACAAACTCATATCTACTGGCACAATCGACGAGCTCATATCTACTGGCACAATTGACAAGCTCATATCTACTGGCACATATTGACAGACTCATATCTACTTGCACAATCGACAAGCTCGTATCTACTGGCACAATCGACAAACTCGTATCTACTGGCACAATTGACAAACTCATATCTACTGGCACAAATGACAAACTCATATCTACTGGCACAATTGATGAAGTCATATCTACTGGCACAATTGACAAACTCGTATCTACTGGCACAATCAACAAACTCATATTTACTGGCACAATTGACAAACTCATATCTACTGGCACAAATGACAAACTCATATCTACTGGCACAATTGACAAACTCATATCTACTGGCACATATTGACAAACTCATATCTACTGGCACAATTGACAAACTCATATCTACTGGCACAATCAACAAACTCATATCTACTGGCACAATTTACAAACTCATATCTACTGGCACAAATGACAAACTCATATTAATGGAACAATTGACAAACTCATATCTACTGGCACATATTGACAAACTCATATCTACTGGCACAATCAACAAACTCATATCTACTGGCACATATTGACAGACTCATATCTACTGGCACATATTGACAGACTCATATCTACTGGCACAATTGACAAACTCATATCGGCACAATTGACAAACTCATATCTTCTGGCACAATTGACAAACTTATATCTACTGGCACATATTGACAAACTCATATCAACTGGCACAATTGACAAACTCATATCTACTGGCACAATCAACAAACTCATATCTACTGGCACAATTGACAAGCTCATATCTACTGGCACAATTGACAAACTCATATCTACTGGCACAATCAACAAACTCATATCTACTGGCATAATTGACAAGCTCATATCTACTGGCACATATTGACAAACTCATATCTACTGGCACAATTGACAAACTCATATTTACTGGCACAAATGACAAACTAATATTTACTGGCACAATTGACAAACTCATATCTACTGGCACAATTAACAAACTCATATCTACTGGCACAATTGACAAACTCATATCTACTGGCACATATTGACAGACTCATATCTACTGGCACATATTGACAAACTCATATCTACTGGCACAATCAACAAACTCATATTTACTGGCACAATTGACAAACTCATATCTACTGGCACAATTAACAAACTCATATCTACTGGCACAATTGACAAACTCATATCTACTGGCACATATTGACAGACTCATATCTACTGGCACATATTGACAAACTCATATCTACTGGCACAATCAACAAATTCATATCTACTGGCACAATTGACAAACTCATATCTACTGGCACAATTGACAAGCTCATATCTACTGGCACAATTGACAAGCTCATATCTACTGGCACAATCAACGAACTCATATCTACTGGCACAATTGACGAACTCATATCTACTGGCACAATTGACGAGCTCATATCTACTGGCACATATTGACAAGCTCATATCTACTGGCACAAATGACAAACTCATATCTACTGGCAAAAATGACAAACTCATATCTTCTGGCACAATCGACAAACTTATATCTACTGGCACAATCGACAAACTCATATCTACTGGCACATATTGACAAACTCATATTTACTGGCACAATTGACAAACTCATATCTACTGGCACATATTGACAGACTCATATCTACTGGCACAATCAACAAACTCATATCTACTGGCACAATTGACAAACTCATATCTACTGGCACATATTGACAGACTCATATCTACTGGCACAATCAACAAACTCATATCTACTGGCACATATTGACAAACTCATATTTACTGGCACAATTGACAAACTCATATCTACTAGCACAATCAACAAACTCATATCTACTGGCACAATTGACAAGCTCATATCTACTGGCACAAATGACAAACTCATATCTACTGACACAATCAACAAACTCATATCTACTGGCACAATTGACAAGCTCATATCTACTGGCACAATTGACAAACTCATATCTACTGGCACAATTGACAAACTCATATCTACTGGCACAATCAACAAACTCATATCTACTGGCACATATTGACAAACTCATATCTACTGGCACAATCAACAAACTCATATCTACTGGCACATATTGACAAGCTCATATCTACTGGCACATATTGACAGACTCATATCTACTGACACATATTGACAGACTCATATCTACTGGCACAATCAACAAACTCATATCTACTGGCACATATTGACAAACTCATATTTACTGGCACAATTGACAAACTCATATCTACTAGCACATATTGACAAACTGATATCTACTGGCACAATCAACAAACTCATATCTACTGGCACAATTGACAAGCTCATATCTACTGGCACAATTGACAAACTCATATCTACTGGCACAATTGACAAACTCATATCTACTGGCACAATCAACAAACTCATATCTACTGGCACATATTGACAAACTCATATCTACTGGCACAAATGACAAACTCATATCTACTGGCACAAATGACAAACTCATAACTATCTACTGGCACAATTGACAAACTCATATCTACTGGCACAATTGACAAACTCATATCTACTGGCACAATCAACAAACTCATATCTACTGGCACAATTGACAAACTCATATCTACTGGCACAATCGACAAACTCATATCTACTGGCACAATTGACAGACTCATATCTACTTGCACATATTGACAGACTCATATCTACTGGCACATATTGACAGACTCATATCTACTGGCACAATCAACAAACTCATATCTACTGGCACAATTGACAAACTCATATCTACTGGCACATATTGACAAACTCATATCTACTGGCACAATTGACAAACTCATATCTACTGGCACAATCAACAAACTCATATCTACTGGCACATATAGACAAACTCATATCTACTGGCACAATTGACAAACTCATATCTAATGGCACAATTGACAAGCTCATATCTACTGGCACAATTGACAAATTCATATGTACTGGCACATATTGACAGACTCATATCTACTGGCACATATTGACAAACTCATATCTACTGGCACAATTGACAAGCTCATATCTACTGGCACAATTGACAAATTCATATCTACTGGCACAATTGACGAACTTGTATCTACTGGCACAATTGACAAGCTCATATCTACTGGCACAATTGAAAAACTCATATCTAATGGCACAACTGACAAGCTGATATCTACTGGCACAATTGACAAGCTCATATCTACTGGCACAATTGACAAACTCATATCTACTGGCACAATCGACAAACTCATATCTTCTGGCACAAATGACAAACTCATATCTACTGGCACAATCGACAAACTCATATCTACTGGCTCAATTGACAAACTCATATCTACTGGCACAAATGACAAGCTCATATTTACTGGCACAAATGACAAACTCATATCTACTGGCTCAATTGACAAACTCATGACATGGCGGATTGATATTATTTTGTTCATTTCAAATCCGCATTTGTACTTCAATAATAACGTAGATGTACATTTTAAACTAGGTTTAGGATTACTTTTCTCGGAAGTCAATGTAAGTAAACAAGCAACTTTTTTAACTAAAAAAGCAATTTTATTTAAATGGAATATGTTAACATAACAATGTCATGATATTATGCATGAGTGATCATAGTATTGTGAAGGTTTAGTATTGCAAGAATCTAACAAACTTTTGAGACATTGACAGAGAGATCAATAGAGCATTAAGCCATAAAAAATAATTGCTACATTATCATCCGTGCCTGCCCCCTAATTTTCATGCTGCCTTGACCTTTTTTTTTTTAAAACAAAATATTTAACCCCCCATTCCCCTCCCCCTTTTTAAGAAAAATTTGGATGATAATCTAGCAATGATTTATAATGAACTTATAGCACATTGAACCCTGGGAGAGAATGGTCACTGGCGGTGCAAGTTGTTTAAGGGGTATATTGGAGTCACCCTGAGGTCGGTCTGTCGGTCCGTCGGTCGGTCTGTCCGTTGCAATTTTCCTTGGCTGGAGCATCACTTGAAAAGTACTGGATGGAATTTCATCAAACGTCATACAATGGTAGAATATAATGAGAAGAAGTTCAGTGTACAAGAATCATAACTCTATTCTTGCTAATTACAGAGTTATTGCCCTTTGATATTTTTTCTTGTCCGGAGCATAACTTGAAAAGTACTGGATGGAATTTCATCAAGCTTCATACAATGGTAGAATATAATGAGAGGAAGTGCAGTGTACAGGAAACATAACTCTATTCTTGCTAATTACAGAGTTATTGCCCTTTGATATATTTCCCTTTGATATTTTTTCTTGTCCGGAGCATAACTTGAAAAGTACCAGATGGAATTTCATCAAGCTTCATACAATGGTAGAATATAATGAGAGGAAGTGCAGTGTACAGGAAACATAACTCTATTCTTGCTAATTACAGAGTTATTGCCCTTTGATATATTTCCCTTGTCTGGAGCATTACTTTTAAAGTACTGGATGGAATTTCATCAAACTTCATACAATGGTAGAATATAATGAGAGGAAGTGCAGTGTACAAGAAACATAACTTTAATCTTGCTAATTACAGAGTTATTGCCCTTTGATATATTTCCCTTGTCTGGAGCATTACTTTTAAAGTACTGGATGGAATTTCATCAAACTTCATACAATGGTAGAATATAATGAGAGGAAGTGCAGTGTACAAGAAACATAACTCTATTTTGCTATTTACAGAGTTATTGCCCTTTGATATTTTTTCTTGTCCGGAGCATAACTTGAAAAGTACCTTATGGAATTTCATCAAGCTTCATACAATGGTAGAATATAATCAGAGGAAGTGCAGTGTACAAGAAACATAACTCTATTCTTGCTAATTACAGAGTTATTGCCCTTTGATATATTTCCCTTGTCCTGAGCATTACTTTTAAAGTACTGGATGGAATTTCATCAAACTTCATACAATGGTAGAAAATAATGACAGGAAGTGCAGTGTACAGGAAACATAACTCTATTCTCGCTAATTACAGAGTTATTGCCATTTGATATATTTCCCTTGTCCGGAGCATTACTTTTAAAGTACTGGATGGAATTTCATCAAACTTCATACAATGGTAGAATATAATGACAGGAAGTGCAGTGTACAAGAAACATAACTCTATTCTTGCTAATTACAGAGTTATTGCCCTTTGATATATTTCCTTTGTCTGGTGCAGTACTTTTAAAGTATTTTTAAAGCCATCAGTGATAACAGTTTAATAAAGTTCATGAAAGAACCAAGTTGATGAATACATGGAGTTCGAGCAAAGCAGGTTCGATATTGTATTCCTAGTGCTCTTGTTTGTTTCTTATCCATAAAATTGTTGTCCCTAAACATAACTCGAAAAAGTATAACATTTATTGATTGCCATGAAAGCTTGTACACTGCACAATAATTAAAAAGACCATTTTTAATTTTAACAAAACCATAAAAAAATTAACAATACAAACAACTCAATCCATAACATTCTCTTTTATTAAAAAATTTTTTTGTCTGGAGCATAACTTTAAAACTATTGGATATAATTTAATAAAACTTCATACAATGATTAACCATTTTCTTTCATGGCGGCGTTCGGGGGTATTCATCACCTTCAGTGATAGGTCTAGTTTAAGGTTTGTAACTGAAAAGCATGGAATAGTTTACGTTAAAGAAAAGAAAATGATCAATAGAAAAAATATGACTGTTCATTGTAGCTGTTGATTGCTTTGTTTAGGTTTATTGATGAGAAAAATGTACAGATAGAGAGAGTATGGCAGAGATTTAGCAAAAAAAACAACAGAGAATGATAGAAAGATATGGACCATGAGGGAGGATGGACAGAGGAAGAGAATTAGTGAGATGGGAAAGAAAGGAGCAAATATATAGATATAAAGAGAGAAATTGAGTGAGAAGTAGGGAGAAAAATATTTTAGGGGATAGACAAAGAGAACATGGAGAGATGGATGATGCTTTGAGAGAGAGAGCGAGAGAGAGAGAGAGAGAGAGAGAGAGAGAGAGAGAGTATTCTTACAGTGATTCTGTCCATCTGCTCCTCTGTTATAATATTTTCAGCATACAGGGAATGTAAAAAAGATGTTGATGGGTCCAAGTCTTTGAGAAAACTATCGAAGCATTTGTCCAGGGCTCTCCTCTGTTTCTGCTCCATGATGACCACCAGGAATAGCTCTTCACCTCTCTGAATCTAATTAATGACACTAATTATTTCTGTATTTAATGTGAATAATCTTCTATAGTGATAACAGTGTCCATCATATGGAGTATCACTTTCAGATATGTTATTTTGTATCCAGTATTGTTTATTTATCAAATCAGTATACAGTCAAACCTGTGTATGTGGCCACCTCTTTTAAGCAGTCACTTGTCATAAGCAGCCACATTTGCTATTTTCCCATTTCTATGTTTTTAGAGCTAATTAACCTGTATTAAGCAACCACCTGTCTTAAAAGGACACTTTTGCTCCTTCCCTTCACTGGCTGCTTAAGACAGGTTTGACTTTAGTTGACTGGTACTATTTTCTCAATTTTTTTTTAACTTTGAGCCTGAATTAAAGTATTGAGTCTATTGCTGCATTCTTTATTGTTGTTTTCACAAATTATTTATTTTATTGTTTATTTATTTAATTAATATGGTTGAATGTTTCTCTTTCTTAAACTTTGTTTTACGTGTATTTTCAAGGCATTTTTCATTGTTGTTTTCACAAGCTATTTATCTTAATGTTTATTTATCAAATCAGTTTAGTTGAAAGTTTCTCTATCTTTATATTTGTTATACTTTCATTGCATTCTCCATTTTGTTTTTCACAAGTTATTTATCTGATTGTTTATCAAGTCAGTATAGTTGAATGATTCTCTTTCCTTAATATTTGTTATATTTTCATTGATTCTTTCACTGCATTCTTCATTGTGGTTTTCACAAATTGTTTATCTTATTGTTTATCAAGTCAATAAAGATGAATAATTCTCTTTCCTTAATATTTGTTATACTTTCATTGATTCTTTCACTGCATTCTTCATTGTGGTTTTCACTGAAAGTACTTATATTCTCTTCATCTAAATCGGTCATCCAATCATATGCCTAGTACTGGTTCTACCTAGTACTGGTTCTACCTAGTAAGATTTCGAGCGTGACAAGAACTTGTTTCACAATTAAAGTAAAATAAATAAGTTTAAACTAAACTATCTAAATCTGTCTTGTGGAATGATTCTTTTTCCTTGATTAATGTTCATTGATATTTTCCCTGCATATTATGAATGGTGGTTTTCACATTCTGAATAACTGATACACACTAATTTTTTTATTCATAAAAGATCAATTTTGTCAATGGTTTTTTATTCTAAAATCTTCTACATCAGCTTGAACTATAACACAAATGGAGAAGTGTAATCCATGCTCGTTTTCCTTTTTTCATTCACTGATAAACACCATTAGACTGCACTGTAAACCACTTTTGAAATCAGACCACTCTGATTATTGCCTAGTTAACCATGCATGTCAAGACTATATTCACAAACTTTTGTTCGATTTGGAACTACCAGTGAAATTTCAGTTTTCTGATCTTGTAATGACTAATTTTAATCCTTTGTTTTAAATACCAAGGCACTCGTAACATGATACTTTCTATCCATTGTGAAAGAAATAGATAAGAAATTTGCATATATTTTCTAATATGTGCTGGCTATGATTTTGAAAATTGACCGTTTCTCTTTTCAAAATAAGCATTAAGGTGGGTTGATTTTTTGTTTAAATTTAGGGCAAAATCAATACATAAAAGAGCAAGTTGGCCCTGCTTATTGTTTGATATGTTAATATTTCTTTTGTTTAAAATAAACATATATTTTAATTGGCTGACAAGTTACTAAAAATAGAAACGAACAATTTGTAAATGTTCCTGTTTTTATTTGAAAATTATACTGGGCTTTTAAATTTAAAGGGGAATATATATGTAATTCTGTTCATAGATTTTTCAAGGCTGTGTAGAAGATAGTGGTAATGATGATATTGACGATGGTGGTGGTGGTGGTGATGATGATGTTACTATAAGAGTGAAATAAATTTTATAATTCTAACTGTTTGTAGCATTAAGGTATATGCATGTACAGTACCAAAGACATTTAGTAATGTCACCCTCTAAAATAGGATTGATATGATTACTTTCTGATGTGAAGATTGTTTTTACATCCTGTAGGTCACAGCATGGTCAAGGGGTAGAGTGTGTCGTGGGTTCAAATCTTGGCCGTGTCATACCAAAGACTTGAAAAATGGTACTAGAAGCTTCATGGCGTTCAGCATCTAGAGAATAGTTCTATGTCCGATCGGCCTGGTGTCAGTATAATGTGTACTGAAATTCCAAACAATTTACACAATAGAAATAAATAGGAAAGATGGGTGAAAAATTTATTGGGAAGTAACTGGGCAAGAGTAAAACACATTATTATTGTCTTTACAGTATTTTATTATGGAAATAAAATAATTATCATTTTAAAAACATACAATGATTCTTAAAAAGTGAGTAACAAATATAAATAATGGAAACCATATTGAACAAATAGATTAAAATGATTCGCCTATATTACAAGTTAACGAGTGGGTGATTAAAAACTTGTGATATGTAAACACAGATCACACGATTTCAAGATAATAAGTTATGTGATTGTAACAAGGAAAGCTATGTGAACAATATGAAATATTTAACTCCAATCAAATAATTATAAAAATGGTTTGAAAATCAAAAAATCAAAAGTAATTATGGAATAAAGTCATGTGAAAATTCCGAATTATTTAACTTGGACAATCAACGTGAATGTTATGTGAAAAAATGTGATGTAGTTACTCAAATAAAAATATGAAAGTTGCCTATATGTAAAACGTAAAAAAGTGTGGTAGCCATTTGTAAAAATTTATAAATTTAACTCATGTGAAGTTATGCAAAATACACAGTCAATTTTTTGTTCCAGTTTAATAGCCATTCATGGAAGTTATGTGATAAATACAATCATTTAACTTGTATAAAGTAAATTATTATGAAAAATACAAAACATTATATGAATAATTATATTGTAGATAATAGAAAACAATTAACGGTGAAAATACAGAAGTTAGTGAATAATTCAAAACGAACTAACAAGGAATCCAACACATTTTGTTACGTATCATTTTTATTATCCCCGGCTTTTCAAAGAAAATCGAGGGATATTGAAATGGCATCTCATGTTTTGGACCAACCGTCCATATGTAACTTCTCCCGAAGTTTTTATCTGATTGAAATCAAACATGCTGCACAGTAAGTACATGGTCGGAACATGTGCCTGTGGTATTGGTGTGTCAATTAAATAATATTTGATGGAGTTATGAACCCTTTTTTTTTAACTTAAATTAGATGTTAAACTTTGGACCAACAACGTTACGGACATGTACAATTCCTTCCACAGTTAATCAATCAAGGGGTTGTGAGTTTGAATCCCCACCCGGCCACAGTCTCCATGATGACTGGTTTACAATATATCTCATTATCATTCACCTCTCATCCCTGATTCAAGTGGGAAATTTATCAGTTACTTGCGGAGATGGGGTGTGCTCAAGTAGTGGTTAATCTGTCAGGATCCCAAGAGAAAGTGATTAGGTTAACTGATCATCTGTTAGCCCTTGATAGCATAAAAATGATGATATATTATCAATCAATTAATCGTTTAAATTGTTTTGGCCATTTAACAGTCTACCTTGAGCAGTTTCATATGTTTGCTGTCACATGTAAATAACAAAAATATTAAGATATTTAGACTGCTAACTTCACCAATCTTAGCGTTATTCACTGATAGCCTTCAACATTAAGTGCATCGCTTAACATAGGTGTTGCTGTAACAATGCTGTTTGGGTGAACTCAGTCTACTAAAACTTAAAACTGTTGGAGCGTAGTTTCTTGGGCGCAGGTTTCCTCGGGCTTATCACACGAGTGCTGGGGATATTGCTGTTTACTGTGTCCAGCGTACTCCTTCGACTTTGAAAACCCCGGGCTCCAGCTTTCATTGGTCCTTTGGTCCCTTGAACCTTTTCTTTGAGTTCTTTGTTTTCCTGGTTCAAGACCTTCAGCATTGTTTGCAAGTCTTCCTGGGCCTGCTTTAAATCAGCAAGCGTTTTTTCTTTTTCTAAATGGATATTGTTTGCTCTTTCAAGGGCAGCTATTTCCTGGATCAGTTCAACGTTTTCAGCCCTGTACTTATTTATATCTCCTTTCAATGCTATGATTTCATGTTCTTGATTGTTCAGTATGTTTTCAAGCTTGTTTGTTTTTGTTGAGTATTGGTATAACTCTAACAACATTTGTTCAATCTTCTGCCTCTCTTTAACCAATTCCTTTTCCTTGTAGCGAAACTCCCCATAGAACTGGCTAACAAGAATGGCAATGTCTTTATCATTTGCTCTATCTTTGACATCAACTCCTAGATAGTCATAACTGCGGCTTATTTGTTTTTCCATAAAATCATACTTTGCAAGCATTTCATTTATTTCTGTCGCAAGTATGTCAAAAGTGGCGTCTTCTGCTGTAATGAAATCTTCTTGTTCTAGATCCATGTCAACATCACCAGTCTCAGCTGTATGATCTACAGGTTTTGGAATTGTCTTCTTTCTCAAGTCCTTCTTCTGTTTGCGGATTAACTGACGATAGAGAAAGAACACTTTCTCCTTTACATCTATGTGGTCCAGCACATCTTCTTCACTAGTCTCTGAAATAGATAATTCAGTATTCAGATATAAATTGTGATCATTTGCCATAGCAGTTTCTAATTTTTGTCCTTTTCCCATTTCCTGCTTACTCAGACTAGACTTATTTTGAAAACTATTAGTTTATATTACTAATTTATTTTATTTATTCTAGTTTGATTGCTAAGAAAGTACAAAACTTATAATAACTGCTCTCAAGTCCCCTACTTGGGTAGAATGAGTACTTAATGTTTTTTGTGAGGCATCAGGTTGAGCAAGGGATCGAACCCGTAACCTCAACCATGAACAGCCAAAAATTTATCCATTACACTACCAGCTTACTTAAAAAAAATTAATATTGTATAATTTTCCATGATAAAGTTCACAATGTTTAGACCATAAATAAAGAATTGTTGTTAGTAGAACATAAATAAAAATTGATCATAAGAAAATGGAACAATTCTCAAATACTAATAGTTTTCTAGGTCTACTATATTGGACATTTTGGATTTTTAATTTAAATCTTTATTCCCATTGTTATTGCACAAGTTTGAGGTTCTGCATCTGTTTCAAATAATCAAGATTGATTAGATTTTCTATCTAATCATTCTTGATGAAAAATCTTGCCTGGATATCAATCTCATGCTACAAGAGGTTTCAAAGGGTTATTTTTGAGCCAGAGAAGAGTGTGGGGGGGGTGGGGGGTGTGTGAGCAGGATTTTTTTTTCTTCTCAAGGTCAGTGAGTTTAGGTTTTTTCAGTGTCAAATAACTGTTGAAGACGGACAGAAAACTTAGAATTCATTGAGCTTTGGGAAACACCCCTCCCACTGAAAATTTTTGTAAAATGCTAGGCATGTTTTAAATAAACTGAAAAACAGGGCAGCATGTTTATTGAACTGGAAAATGGTACATCAGATTTACTGAACTGATAATCTATACAGCAGAATGATTTAATAAACTGGAAAACTGTACAACATGTTTACTGAACTGTAAAACTGTACAGCAGGTTTACTGAACTGAAAAACTGTACAGCAGATTTACTGAACTGTAAAACTGTACAGCAGATTTACTAAACTGTAAAAATGTACATCAGATTTACTGAACTAAAAATATACAGAAAATTTACTGAACTGTAAAACTGAACAGCAGATTTACTGAACTGGACAGCAGGTTTACTGAACTGTTAAACTGTACAGCACGTTAACTGAACTGTAAAACTGTACAGCCGGTTTATTGAAATGGAAAACTGTACAGCCGATTTACTGAACTGTAAAACTGTACAGTCGGTTTATTGAACTGGAAAACTGTACAGCAGATATACTGAACTGTAAAACTGTACAGCAAGTTTACTGAACTGTAAAAGTGAACATGAGGTTTACTGAACTGAAAAACTACAGCCGGTTAACTGAACTGAAAAACTATACAGCAGTTTAACTGAACTGAAAAACTATACAGCAGTTTAACTGAACTGAGAAACTGTACAGCTGGTTTTCTGAACTGAAAAACTGTACAGCAGATTAACTGAACTGGAAAGTTTGACAGCAACTTTAATGTTAGATTATGGGTCCAGTTTGCTTGATTGGTGCCCAACCACAGTCTCCATGATGACTGATATACAGCATTGTGTCTCATTATAATTCGTCACACCACAAGTGGGAAAGGTATCTGTAATTCGTTGAGATAGATGTGCTCAAATACTGGCTAACCTTCTAGGATCCCAGGAAGGAGTGGTTAGAATAAAAGTTATTGATCATCTGTTAGCCTTTGTTGGCATAAAAATGACACTAAAATTTCAATCAATTAATAATTTTTAGCTCTACTGGCCAAAGGCCAGCAGGGCTTATGTCATGTTAAATTGTCTGTCGTCTGTCCGTTAATCTTTTTCTTTTAGACGCGATAGCACCTTTATTTTTCATTGAATCTTAACCAAACTTGCACAGCGGTTATATAACCATAAGATCTCGGATGAGTTCTTGAACCAGCATCATTCCACCACAGATACCCCTGCCACAGGGCTTATATAAGCACATTTTAAGCGAAATTTTAGAAAACATTTTCTCTGCAAATTCAAGGTCTATACCTAATATATTTTACATGTAGCATTGCATGGAGGTCCTTTAAAAGATTTGTTGAAGTCGGGTCCCTGTGGTCAAATTTGCGGCCGCCACAGAGACACTGTTTTACATAGTTACATAGGGAAAATGTTGTAGACGTGATAGTACCATCAGTTTTCATTGAATCTTAACCAAACTTGCACAGCAGTTATATAACCACGAAATCTCAGATAAATTCTTAACCAGTGTCATTCGATCACAAATGCACCTGCATAAGGGCTTATAAGCACACTTTAAGCGAAATTTAAAAAACAGTTTCTCTGAAAGTTTAAGGCCTAGACCTTAGATATTTTACATGTAGCATTGCATGGAGGTCCTCTTAGGCCTCTTGTTGTTACATAGTAAAACACATTTCAATGTGATCATAAGAAAAAGAGAATATAATGCTGCTAGTAACCAATGACAACATCCTGGCACCATTATAATTACCTGAATGTGCTTCATCGAAAGCTTTCCTCAGCGATTTTCGTTCACTTTGTAGCCATTCAGCCATCCAGCGCTCTATTGCCTTCTTGTCCGTGTTGGAGATTCTTCGCACCTGTCCGAACTGCTTCTGTACAAACGCACTCACTCGTGTCTTGATGTCGAAATCTAGCGGATCTCCCCGTGGTGTTGCACTTGCACTACAAACTGAAAATCAGAATAAAATATTATATTTTTTTTTCCCATTATTGTTTAACCTTAAACATGTTTTCAGTCTCTCTTGTATAAGACATTGCACTCAAATCTGGTTGAGTTCTCATTTCTTAGGCGTTTACCCAAGAAGATTTTTGTCTGGGTGTAAACGGAAATTGGGATCCCAACAAAATCTTCCCCATACATGAAAAGTTGCACTGAGGACTCTCACACCCAGTCTCTGCAACATATTAAGTTCCTTGAAGCTTAAACTTTAAAACTTATTTTAAAAATGGTATCTTGGTGTTTGTTACATCTGTTCGACTTATTTTAGCAATAAAGGGAAATAACTGTGATGACCATACACTATAAGTAGCATCATATTTTGGCAGCCACACTTAGTCAAGTATTCATTTTTTATCAATAACATTTTTTCCCAATTGAGGCTAAACAAATTCAAAAATTGGAGAAAAAAAATAAATATATTTTTGGTGATTTTTTTCTTACACAAGGGAATAAAAAATCCCCACTGGATATGAATAAGTAATTATAGCTGATAATGAATGGTTATAACATGATTTTTAAACAGTGTTATGCTTTATTTTCCATTTTCCACTCAATTGTGCTGTTTTTATCCCAATCTTGAAGGCTTGGGCCTGTTCCCAATTTACATGAGAAAAAAAGCCCTGAATGTCATGTTAAGATTTGAGTGTCATTTTCATAAACGAATTAGAAACAAGCAGACACATTCCATGTAAAAGTTTTTGTGCTGAAGAATGCATTTTGGCTATACAGTCTTTATCGGGTTCAAAATACATAATAATAAACGTTGTAAATTGACATCATTAACATTGTTAACTGTTAACCAGGGCATGGAACTAGTCATTTAAGTTATGATTGTCTGGGTTAAAATGAGTAGAAAAAAACCCAGAATCAATGAGTCTATTTATAACGAACCGGTGACTATTCATACACTTTGATACTTGTTTGACCAACATATTGAATACTATACTACATGTGATTAAACACATAAGAACTAGTACAATTAGTATCAAAATTAAGTTTAAATTCAGAGTTAATTGATACATGATAGAATTATCAATTTAAATAACAATTGAACAAGGAGAACATCTAGTTGGCTGACATTTGGATGAGTCTAAAAATATCCAACATTAATTTACCTCTCACATTCTCTACAGTTACAGGAGCTTCTTCTTTCTTCACTGCGTTTGCTTGCATTTTCTCGTTCTCCGTGACCAGCGAGTCCTGGATCATCCTGGCCAACCAAGGGCATTTCTCCTGCAAGATCTCCAGGAAACTGTCAAATGCTTCGGGACCACGTTTCGGTAAAAGCTCCAGTATCTTGTAGCACTGCTCACTCGGTGTTTTACATGCCTTGAAAACAAATAGACATGTATGTTGTAAGAATTATATATCATATAATATTATATAATATATATTATTGAAACTAATTATTTGATAATATATTTTACAATGCCATTAACTAATCGTCAAGGAGACTGTTGCTGGGCTGGGATTTGAACTCAAGCCCCTGAATTGATAGTCAGACGCGCTACCAGCTGAGCTAATCAACCCGACTTTTGGTGGAGGAAGACCTCAGAATAAATCTGAGTAGAACCACTGTTCTTCCACATGTAACTAGCAAACTTTCTCACATTAAGTTTTTATGCTCCCGCAAAGGGGATAAGCGTATAGTCGCTGCTTCGTCCGTGCGTGCGTGCATGCATGCATGCGTCTGTCCGTGTGTCACCAATTCTTGTCCGGGCTATTTCTCTACAACCTCTGGTTGGAATTTTATGAAACTTTCTAGGATGCATTATTACCAAGTACAGATCCCCATATTGTCTTTGTGTTCCGGTTCAATGATTTTTCACAGAGTTATGTCACTTTGATTCTATTTGTGACCTAATTCTTGTCCGGGCTATTTCTCTACAATCTCTGGTTGGAATTTTATGAAACTTGCTAGGATGTATCATTACCAAGTGCAGATCCCCATATTGTCTTTGTGTTCTGGTTCGATGATTTTTCACGGAGAAATGACCCTTTGATTCAGTTTGTTACCAAGTTCTTGTCCATGCTATTTCTCTACAACCTCTGGTTTGGAATTTTATGAAACTGACTAGGATGCATCATTACCAAGTGCAAATGCACATACTGTCTTTTAGTTCCGGTTCGATGATTTTTTACTGAGTTATGGCCCATTCATTCTGTTTGTGACCAAATTCTTGTCTGTGCTATTTCTCTACAATCTCTGGTTGGAATTTTATAAAACTTGCTAGGGTGTATCATTACCAAGTGCAGATCCCCATATTGTCTTTGTGTTTTGGTTCGATAATTTTTCATGGAGAAATGGCCCTTTGATTCTGTTTGTGACCAAATTCTTGTCCAGGCTATTTCTCTACAACCTCTGGTTTGGAATTTTATGAAACTGACTAGGATGCATCATTACCAAGTGCAGATGCGCATATTGTCTTTGTGTTTCGGTTTGATGATTTTTCACGGAGTTATGGCCCTTTGATTGTTTGTGACCAAATTCTTGTCCGTGCTATTTCTCTACAATCCCATGTTTGAATTTCATGAAACTTGCTAGGATGCATCGTTACCAAGTGCAAATGCGCATATTGACTATGTGTCCGGTTCGGTGATTTTTCACGGAGTTATGGCCCTTTCATTGAGTCTGTGACCAAATTATTGTCCATGCTTTTTCTCCACAACCTCTGGTTTGGAATTTTATGAAACTTGCTATGTTTGTGTTTTGTTTCAATGATTTTTCATAAAGTTATGGCCCTTTGATTCAGTCTGTGACCAAATTCTTCTCCGCTCTATTTCTCTGCTACCTGTGGTTGGAATTTTATGAAACTTGCTAGGATGCATCATTACCAAGTGGACATGTGCATATTTTCATCATGACACTATTTCCCTACAACCTCTGGTTTTAATTCTGTAAAACTAGCTAGGATCTGCGCATATTGTCATTTTGTTCCGGTTGAATGATTTGTGAATTAGTTCTGTGAAGTGCAGAACCACATATTGTTCCTGCTATACAGTTTGGTATTCTTCAACCAGGTAGCCCGTACAGAGGCAAACACTCACTTGGGGAGCATCCATCGGTTCCACCGATATTTTCTTGTTTGAGTGAGCGGGACTTCAACCTGTGACCTTATTGGTGAGAGTTTGAGATCTTGAGAAAGGCCTTAGATCCCTGAGAAGAACTAAAACTAAGTTATATATTATTCAAACTAATTTTATTATTCAATAATTAAGGGGTCCCCGATGTGGACCCATGTGGACCCATCTTATGATCACTTACCTCTCACTGATCAGGTCATAGGTTCAAGTTCTGCTCAGTCCAAAATCTTTATGTGAGAAACTTTACCAGTTACCTGCTGACGGACTGTAGTTCTGATCAGATTCATTTAGAGGTTCCACAACCAGTAAAACTGGATAAATAAACTGGAAATGACATTAAAAATAAATGATTGTTTACCCAAGTTAGGTTTGAGTTTATTGGATGGATATTAATATTTAATTTGGAAAATCATCACCATAAGTCATCATAATGACTTTTTACTAACCACTTTCTAATTCAACATTGACTTACCTTAATTTTGTAAAACATTACATACAAATACATGCAATTACAGTTAACAAACATGATAATTCTAACCCTCAGTATTTGGGGGATGGGGGGCTCCAATATACAGGTAATATCTATTCAATCTTTTAAACTTCTTCTCTGATACAAATTGTAATCATGAATCAATTAAAAATAAAAACCTTGCATTGAAATCTTACGTAATTAATTTTTCAAGTTTTCTTCAGTTTTTATTTTCAAAAGCTGCTTTAAAACATGGATCCGAAAATAAACGATAGGTAATTACCAATTAACAAATACATATGTAAGTCTATCCATTATGTTTGTTACATGTAAGTCAGAGTAATTAAAGCAACTTATAAAATTGTATATGGTTTTATTACATACCAAATATAGTTTAAACTTAATTATTTTACTCTGATTGTGAAACAAGTTCTTACAACTTAGGCAAATCATGCTCGAAGTCTTCCTGGTAAGAACAAGTACTAAGCATATGCAGATAAAGTGTCTTGCTCATACCAAAGATATTAATTTTCTAAAAATGATTTAAAAGGTTACTTCACATTTTAACATCGTAACAAATAAAATGTAATTTAAAAGAAAAAATTACCCGTATAAGTTCTATCACTTCCTCGTCGAAGATCCCTCGCTGAAACATTGCTCCAAGAAGGGTCTCCGTGATGAGCAAGTCACGCACAAGGTCAGTTCCATGCTTCTGTAACACAGCTCTGTGTAAGTCATTCATAGTGAAAAATGCCAAGATTCAACTTTAGATTAAATTTTTATTCCCTTTTTTTCCTAGGTGTTTATTAAATGTTCTATTTAAATAAATGATTAATCCATTTTTTTTTTTTCACAACGTTGATGTTTCAAATTTTCTATTTTCTGTTAATCTAAGTGTCATTTGATATGATCTGTAGCAATTTTACCACCAATGTTCCAGATGGACAAATATTCCCTACATTCTATCTTGACCATGACGAAAACTGGCTATGAAAATTTTAAATTTTAAAATCTATAGCATAATTTGTTATAGTAATACAATACCTCGTTAGTCATATCATGTAGTGGTTATTAAAAACAAAGACGTCATGGGAAAATTATATACTCATGTCAAAAAATTGGGGGGTTTCCATTACATAATTATATTCATTAAAAGAATGTAGTCAATAAACTAATTATGTCTCCCATTTGGTTTCTTAAGTGTTGGATTTAATTTACTGAAAATTTGTGGTCGTGTGGGTATCAATGTTCTGGGTTCATGTTGCATTTGTTGTGTTGTTTTTTCTTCAATCACTTTGTTAATTTTGTACATGGAAAATGAGCCTGGAATCGTCCTGTTGTGATTGTGTGCAGTAAAATGATAACTCACTCACTCACTCACTCACTCACTCACTCACTCACTCACTCACTCACTCACTCACTCACTCACTCACTCACTCACTCACTCACTCACTCACTCACTCACTCACTCACTCACTCACTCACTCACTCACTTACTCACTCACTCACTCACTCATTCATTCACTCGCCCACCCACTCATTCATACCCTGTGGTTAGGTAAAGCTTGACCACAGATTCTAAGACTCGTAAGATGTTGTCTTACTTTCTCAGTCAGTAAAATCGCTCAGATTTTTCAAATTGCTTCATTAACGAGTAAGTAGATCAATATCAATATCTAAGTTTTTTACAAGCTACATGGAATTCCAACCTATACCTGGTGCTGTAATAAAGCCCAGTGATATTTATTCATTTTTATACTTACACAAAGTATAGTCAGTTATTGGTTTTAAAATCCACAAGCTGTCAGGACTATAAATATACCATTATACAATATTTACACAGCCTTCTTGACGTAGATTACATTGTGAGCTTTTTTTTTTTTATATTGTACAGTTCTTGCTGACTTTGGCAACAAGTTCTGACGTAACATTGTTGTCAATACCAATCTTTTGTAGGCAGGAATAACTCGGCTAATGGAAAACAAACTTGATTTTTTAATGTCCTTGTCAAGTGGTCTATCAGCCTCCTCAAGATTACTTACCTCTGACCACTAAGGTTGTAGGTTTGAGTCCAGCTTGCTCCAAAAATTAATGTGGAAAAGGTCGAAGTTACTTGCAGAAGGACGGTGGTTCTACTCAGATTCAGTCTGAGGTCAGAAATTCCTCCACCAATAAAACTGGACATGCCGTATATAACCTGAAATGTGTTGGAAATGGCTTTAAAGTCCATCCAAAACAATAACTTACCAAAAATCTACAACAACAGTAAAAGTGCTAAATATTTGTTTGGTAAATACAAATTAAAGGTCTTTCAAATTGGAAAAGGATCACTGGGTATTAGGCAAATGCCTTACTCGGTAAAGACAGATCATGGCCTTGTTGAGGATCACACCACAGACCTTCAAATCCCAGGTCAAACTCACTACCTCGAGACCTGAGGCATTAATGTAGCATTGATCTTGTCCAGGAAAATAAATAACTAAGCAAACATGCTGATTGAGGTAGTTTGTTTGAATATTTAGTGTCATTTATGGCATTGAGCGATAACAGAGGAATAGTTAACCTAACCGCTCTTTCCTGGGTCAGTTAAGCTAACTACTCTTTCCTGGGTCAGTTAACCTAACTACTCTTTCCTGAGATCCTTGAAGGTTAAGGATTACTCAGGCACACCCAACTCTGCGAGTCACTGATAACTTTTCCATTTGAATCAGAGGTGAGAGACTAATGACATTAACATCAATCATCACGGAGACTGTGGCCAGGCAAGTATTTAAACTCGCAACCCCTGGATTGATAGTTGGGACGAGATAGTGATTGAAATCAATGTGGGCAATATAACAATTAAAAGATAATGAATAGAAATAAAACCAATGTTGTTTATAACAGTGAAACATTAGTAAAAAAAAAAAAATGTAACTAAGATTATAAATAACAATTAAATATTGATGAAAATAAATAGAAATGAAAACAAAAGCAAAGACAACAAAAAAAATAGTCAAACCTTTATAAGCGGTCACCTCTATTAAGCAGCCACTTGTCTTAAGCAGCCACATTTGATATTTCTGATTGATATGCTTTCTGAGAAAATTAACCTACATTTAACAGCAACCTCCCTTGAAAGGTCATTTTTGCTCCTTCCCTTGACTGGCTGCTTAAGATAACAGTAAAATTCAGCACTTAAATTTTAACCACCTTTGTAATTCTGATTTTTTTCACTGTAACAAAGGGAGTAGTCTCCCAACTATTATTTTGTTCAATTTACTTAGTTTCTACACTAGAGGTCGGCAAGGTTTTAAAAGTAACAGTTCCTGACCACTGGTTTTGTTGTTAAAGCAAGGCCGTAATCTTGTTCTGGTAATTGACTCTTTTGTTTCCTTAATGCCATACAAAACTAGGCAGTGCTACTCTAAATAGAAACGTGTTTCCTGCAAGGTCATTATTACAGCTGTTGTCATAAAGAAAATCTATATTAAGATTGTTACAATGTCAGAATTTTTTGTTTTAAGCTCAACTATTTGAAGAATAAGAAAGCTATTCTACTCACCCAGGCGCCGGCGTCGAAGTTTTGCATGCAAGTCCATATCTCAGTAGCTATTGCATGTATTGACTAGAAACTTTACACAAGACTGCCCAGTCATCAAACCTACTATAATAACTAAGTAAGATAACTCTTGGATGACTATAATGCAAAATCATTGCCCTTGTTTGACTTCTGGTTAAAATTTTGCATGCAAGTATGGCTTTGTAGTCAAGAAAGCAACTAAATTAATCAAGTTAGATAACTCTGACAAGATTTTCTTGCATATTATGGCCTTTGTTTGACTTAGAAATTCAGCATTCACTGCATGTATTGGATTGAAAAGTCATACAAGGTATTGCAGTTTAGTGAGTTAGATAACTCTTGTTTGCCTTCCTCAATCAAATTTGTACTTTTGTAACATAAAATTTGAAAAGTTGAGCGAGCTGTCCCTCCGACAGCTCTTGTTTTATCATTTTGTTGCTTTGCACAAATACAATCTCTATGGAGGGCAAAGTAAAAAATTTAATGAATGTTGCGATTTTGTATTCAGAGACAAATTTCATTAACCCAGGGACAAGATCACTGGCAACTATGATGAGTGTAGATTTTGTTTTTGGTTCATGTACACAGTCAACCTATTTTTATCCCCCACAACTGCTTCACTCTACGAGCGGGGGGATATGAAAATGGACTGTGTCCGTGCCTCCATGTGTGCATCCTTGCGTGCGTCCCCTGCTTTCTCCTTCAGTTGTGATTGAAATTTTAAATAACTTGCCACAAATGTTCACTAGGACAAGATGATGTGTCATGCGAATGACTTGAGTCTGTTCTTCAAAGGTCAGAGTCATAGCTCAAGGTCAACTGTTTGAAAATCCAGTGTATACACTGTGTTTTGTTCTGTCCGGACTGGGCCTTCTTTAGTTGTGATTGCTTTTTTAATAACTTGGCATAAATGTTCACTATGACAAGACAATGTTTCATGCGACTGACTTTGATCTGTTCATCAAAGGTCAAAGTCACAGCTTTGTCAATCCGCACCTTATCTTCTTTAGTTGTTATTGGATTTTTAACTCAGCACAAATGTTTACTAGGACAAGATGATGTGTCATGTAAATGACTTGGGTCTGTTCTTCAAACTTTAAGGTCAAGGTACAGCATGAATACTTGAGTTTGGTCTGTTCATCAAAAATACTTTTTCTTTTGTTTCAGGGTTATTACTTTTCGATTTAGAACATCACACCAGTGCTCACTGGGAAAAGACAATGTGTCATTACAGTCGGCTACGTATTTCAGTTTGCGGCATTTACATGTGATTTCTGTGCTCGGCTTTTTTTTTCATTTTACATAATTTAAATCCACTTCCCTGGAAATGCCTGGAAGGTGGTGGGGATATGATCACGTTAGTGGCAACCTCTTGTCATCCAGTTTTCTTACACCTTGGATCACGGTTAAACATACTATGTACCTTTGATATATATTGTGATTCTAATTATACTTCTTTAACATGATCGTAATAATCACATATTAAGCTGTATACATATTTTATCAGAATTCATTTTTGGTAAAAAGCAAGGCATTAGTACAGTAGATAGGGGATTGGTTGCCCATACTAGAGGTTGTGGGTTCGAACCCCAGGTGAATCCGAGAACTTCTAACAAAAAATAACAACACTTAGACTTACCCAGGAAACGAACCCTAGAGTGGTTCATTTAAGCTCTACATGAGCTTACTTCATCAATCGAGCTAAAATTAAATTAATATTAAAAAAAAATCTCTTTAGGCCATTATAAATTAATTGTTGGATTATCATCCAAATTTTTCTTAAAAAGGTGGGAGAGTAAGAGGATTTCATTTTATATTTTTATGCTCCCCTAATGTGGGGAAGCATATAGAAGCCGCTTTGTCCGTCTGTTCGTGCGTCTGTCCATCTGTCCGTGCGTCCCCAAGTTATTGTCCGGGCTATTTCTCTACAACCTCTGGTTGGAATTTTATGAAACTTGCTAGAATGCATCATTACCAAGTGCAGATGTGCATATTGTCTTTGTGTTCCAGTTCATTGATTTTTCACGGAGTTACAGCCCTTTGGTTGTCTGTGACCAAACTCTTGTCTGTGCTATTTCTCTACAACCCCATTTTGGAATTTTATGAAACTTGCAAGGATGCATCATTACCAAGTGCAGATGCGCATGTTGTCGTTGTGTTCCTGTTCGATGATTTTTAACGGAGTTGCGGCTCTTTGATTCTGTCTGTGACCAAATTCTTATCTGCGCTATTTCTCTACAACCCCATGTTGGAATTTTATGAAACTTGCTAGGATGCATCATTACCAAGTACAGGTGTGCATATTGTCTACATGGTTCAGTTTGATGATTTTTCAGGGAGTTATGGCACTTTCATTGAGTCTGTGACCAAATTATTGTTTGCACTATTTCTCTACATTCCCATGTTGGAATTTTATGAAACTTGCTAGGATGCATCATTACCAAGTGCAGATGCGCATATTGTCTTTGTGTTCCGGTTTGATGATTTTTCACAGAGTTATGGCTGTTTGATTCTGTCTGACCAAATTCTTGTCCGCGCTATTTCACTACATCCCCATGTTGGAATTTTATGAAACTTGCTAGGATGCATCATAACCAAGTGCAGATGTGTATATTGTCTATGTGTAATGGTTTGATGATTTTTCATGGGGTAATGGCCCTTTCATTGAGTCTGTGACCAAATTATTGTCCGGGCTATTTCTCTACAACCTCAGGTTGGAATTTTATGAAACTTGCTATGATGCATCATTATCAAGTGGAGATGTGCATATTGTCATCATGACGCTATTTTGCTACAATCTCTGTTTTTAATTCTGTACATATTGTCATTTTGTTCTGGTTCAATGATTTGTGAATGAGATCTGTCAAGTGCGGAACACATATTGTTCCTGCTGTGCAGTTTGGTATTTTTCAACCAAGAAGTCGGTGCAGAGTCAAACACTCATTTGGGGAGCATCCATCAATTCCAGATATTTTCTTGTTTATTTTATTTTTTAAAAACTTTGATGTTTATTCAATAAATAAAAACAAAAAAAATATATAATTTTTATGATGAGATGAAAATTAGGAAGCAGGCGGGGATGATAATACATTTATGTATAAATGAAATTTGCTGATATTTTGATTACCCATAAGATATAATTAACCAATAACCTAATATACACGAGACCGCGGCGTGGTCTAGTGATAGAATGTCCGCCTCACATGCGGAAGGTCGTGGGTTCAATCCCCGGCCGGGTCATACCAAAGACTTTAAAAATGGTACTAGAAGCTTCCTCCCTTGACGCTCAGCATTTAGAGGAGAGTTCTAGGTCTGGTCAGCCTGGTGTCAATATAATGTGACTGATTCGGGTATCATACCATGTGTCTGTGGCATCATACTCCAGTGTGACAGCGCTTAGAATACTGTCTTTAGTAGACACTGTCGCGATATGACTGAAAAATTATTGAAAGCGACACTAAACACCATGCAACAACAAACTAGTATACACTATTTGGTTTGATGTGATACTGGCCTAGCACAAAAACCTTTTAAACCATTTGCTGCAGAGTCTGCCCTAGTAAACTACTATTTAAAACTATCAATACAATTTCGTGCACTTCTATGAGAAGTGCTCATAGAATAATGCTGTAATCAATAGCTAGGTAATTTTAAAAGTTTTTATGATGGAAGCTCAAAATAAGCAATAATGGACAACCTTGACATTACAAAAAGCCATTTTGTCTTTCATTTTTGTACATTTTTTTGTACAATACTGATTATATTTTATTGATGACGGTTTGAGGTATAAATAATGTGATGCCAAATAATTATATATAGTTACAGGGTTCTCCACAGGGATGGAGTAAGAGCATGTAAACACCTTCAACACATTTTCAAGTGCTGTGTAAGGCAATCATTGAAATATATTTCATTAGTATAACTTGAAGTAATTGGGCAGTGAATTAAAGTCATCATATTTAATATGTTTCAATTTAGGCATTAAAATGAGAAGATAAAAAGATGAAAAATAATGATTTGGAGGAAAGTAAGCCTTTGCAAAATTTTGCTAGATAATTTATGCGCTAAGGGAATAACATTTCTGATAGTCAAGTGCTGGGGTGCCCCTGTGCTACGGGAATACCATTTCTGATTGTCAAGTGCTGGGGTGCCCCTGTGTTATGGGAATACCATTTCTGATTGTAAAGTGCTGGGTTGCCACTGTGCTACAAGAATACCATTCATGATTGTCAAGTGCTAGGGAAATACCATTTCTGATAGTCAAGGGCTTGGGTGCCCCTGTGCTAGGGGAATACCATTTCTGATAGACAAGTGCTGGGGTGCCACTGTGCTACGGGAATACCATTTCTGATTGTCAAGTGCTGAGGTGCCACTGTGCTACGAGAATACCATTTCTGATTGTCAAGTGCTGGGGTGCCACTGTGCTAGGGGAATACCATTATTGATAGTCAAGTGCTGGGGTGCCACTGTGCTAGGGGAATACCATTTCTGATAGTCAAAGGCTGGGGTGCCCCTGTGCTAGGGGAACATCATTTCTGATAGTCAAGCGCTTGGGTGCCCCTGTGCTAGGGGAATACTATTTCTGATAGTCAAAGGCTGGGGTGCCCCTGTGCTAGGGGAATACCATTTCTGATAGTCAAGCGCTGGGGTGCCACTGTGCTAGGGGAACATCATTTCTGAAAGTCAAGTGCTGGGGTGCCCCTGTGCTAGGGGAACATCATTTCTGATAGTCAAGCGCTGGGGTGCCCCTGTGCTAGGGGAATACCATTTCCGATAGTCAAGTGCTGGGTTGCCCCTGTGCTAGGGGAATACCATTTCTGATAGTCAAGTGCTGGGGTGCCCCTGTGCTAGGGGAACATCATTTCTGATAGTCAAGCGCTGGGGTGTCCCTGTGCTAGGGGAATACCATTTATTATAGTCAAAGGCTAGCGTGCCCATGTGCTAGGGGAACATCATTTCTGATAGTCAAAGGCTTGGGTGACCCTGTGCTATGGGACATCATTTCTGATAGTCAAGCACTTGGGTGCCTCTGTGCTAGGGGAACATCATTTCTGATAGCCAAGAGCTGGAGTGCCCCTGTGCTAGGGGAATAACATTTCTGATAGTCAAGTGCTAGGGTGCCACTGTGCTAAGGGAACATCATTTCTGATAGTCAAGGGCTGGGGTGCCCCTGTGCTAGGGGAACATCATTTCTGATAGTCAAGCGCTGGGGTGCCCCTGTGCTAGGGGAACATCATTTCTGATAGTCAAGTGCTGGGGTGCCCCTGTGCTAGGGGAACACCATTTCTGATAGTCAAGTGCTGGGGTGCCACTGTATCAGGGGAACACCATTTCTGATAGTCAAGGGCTGGGTTGCCCCTGTGCTAGATGACCATCATTTCTGATAGTCAAGCGCTGGGCAGCCCTGTGCTAGAGGAATACCATTTCTGATAGTCAAGCGCTGGGGTGCCCCTGTGCTAGGGGAATACCATTTCTGATAGTCAAGTGCTGGGGTGCCCCTGTGCTACGGGAATACCATTTCTGATTGTCAAGTACTGAGGTGCCACTGTGCTATGAGAATACCATTTCTGATTGTCAAGTGCTAGGGGAATACCATTTCTGATAGTCAAGGGCTGGGGTTCCACTGTGCTAGGGGAATACCATTTCTGATAGTCAGGGGCTGGGGTGCCCCTGTGCTAGGGGAACATCATTTCTGATATTTAAGCGCTAAGGTGCCCCAGTGCCAGGGGAATACAATTTCTGATAGTCAAAGGCTGGGGTGTCCCTGCGCTAGGGGAATACCATTTCTGATAGTCAAGCACTATGGTGCCACTGTGCTAGGGGAACATCATTTCTGATAGTCAAGTGCTGGGGTGCCCCTGTGCTAGGGGAACATCATTTCTGATAGTCAAGCGTTGGGGTGCCCCTGTGCTAGGGGAATACCATTTTCGATAGTCAAGTGCTGGGGTGCCACTGTGCTAGGGGAATACCATTTCTGATAGTCAAGTGCCGGGGTGCCCCTTTGCTAGGGGAACATCATTTCTGATAGTCAAGTGCTGGGGTGCCTCTGTGCTAGGGGAATACCATTTATTATAGTCAAAAGCTAGCGTGCCCGTGTGCTAGGGGAACATCATTTCTGATATTCAAAGGCTTGGGTGACCCTGTGCTATGGGACATCATTTCTGATAGTCAAGGGCTTGGGTGCCCCTGTGCTAGGGGAACATCATTTCTGATAGTCAAGAGCTGGAGTGCCCCTGTGCTAGGGGAATAACATTTCTGATAGTCAAGTGCTAGGGTGCCACTGTGCTAGGGGAACATCATTTCTGATAGTCAAGCGCTGGGTTGCCCCTGTGCTAGGGGACCATCATTTCTGATAGTCAAACGCTGGGGTGCCCCAATGCTAGGGGAATACCATTTCTGATAGTCAAGTGCTGGGGTGCCACTGTGCTAGGGGAATACCATTTCTGATAGTCAAGCGCTGGGGTGCCCCTGTGGTAGCGGAATACCATTTCTGATAGTCAAGTGCTGGGGTGCCCCTGTGCTAGGTGAACATCATTTCTGATAGTCAAGCGCTGGGTTGCTCCTGTGCTGGGGGAATACCATTTCTAATAGTGAAGTGCTTGGGTGCCCCTGTGCTAGGGGAACATCAGTTCTGATATTTAAGTGCTGGGGTGCCACTGTGCTAGGTGAACACCATTTCTGATAGTCAATGGCTGGGTTGCCCCTGTGCTAGGGGGCCATCATTTCTGATAGTCAAGCGCTGGGGTGCCCCTATGCTAGGGGAATACCATTTCTGATAGTCAAGGGCTAGGGTGCCCCTGTGCTAGGGGAATACCATTTCTGATAGCCAAGTGCTGGGGTGCCCCTGTGCTAGGGGAACATCTTTTCTGATAGTCAAGCTATGCGGTGCCCCTGTGCTAGGGGAATACCGTTTCTGATAGTCAAATGCTGGGGTGCCCCTATGCTAGGGGTATACCATTTCTGACAGTCAAGTGCTGCGGTGCCCATGTGCTATGGGACAACATTTCTGATATTCAAGTGCTGGAATGCCCCTGTGCTAGGGGAATACCATTTATGATAGTCAAAAGCTAGGGTGCCCATGTGCTAGGGGAACATCATTTCTGATAGTCAAAGGCTTGGGTGACCCTGTGCTATGGGACATCATTTCTGATAGTCAAGGGCTTGGGTGCCCATGTGCTACTGGAACATCATTTCTGATAGTCAAGAGCTGGAGTGCCCCTGTGCTAGGGGAATAACATTTCTGATAGTCAAGTGCTGGGATGCCACTGTGCTAGGGGAACATCATTTCTGATAGTCAAGGGCTGGGGTGCCCCTGTGCTAGGGGAACATCATTTCTGATAGTCAAGTGCTGGGGTGCCCCTGTGCTAGGGAACGTCATTTCTGATAGTCAAGTGATGGGGTGCCCCTGTGCTAGGGGAACACCATTTCTGATAGTCAAGTGCTGGGGTGGCACTTCGCTAGTGGGAACACCATTTCTGATAGTCAAGGGCTGGGATGGCCCTGTGCTAGGGGACCATCATTTCTGATAGTCAAGCGCTGGGGTGCCCCTGTGCAAGGGGAAAACCATTTCTGATAGTCAAGCGCTGGGGTGCCCCTGTGCTAGGGGAAAACCATTTCTGATAGTCAAGCGCTGGGGTTCCCCTGTGCTAGGGGAATACCATTTCTGATAGTCAATTGCTGGGGTGCCCCTGTGCTAGGGGAATACCATTTCTGATAGTCAAGTGCTGGGGTGCCACTGTGCTACGGGAATACCATTTCTTATAGTCAAGCCCTGGGTTGCCCCTGTGCTAGTGGGAACACCATTTCCGATAGTCAAGGGCTGGGTTGGCCCTGTGCTAGTGGACCATCATTTCTGATAGTCAAGCACCGGGTTGGCCCTGTGCTAGTGGACCATCATTTCTGATAGTCAGGCGCTGGGGTTCCCCTGTGCTTGGGGAATACCATTTCTGATAGTCAAGTGCTGGGGTGCCCCTGTGCTAGGGGAATACCATTTATTATAGTCAAAGGCTAGCGTGTCTGTGTGCTAGGGGAACATCATTTCTGATAGTCAAAAGCTTGGGTGACCCTGTGCTATGGGACATAATTTCTGATAGTCAAGGGCTTGGGTGCCCCTGTGCTAGGGGAACATCATTTCTGATAGTCAAGCACTGGGGTGCCCCTGTGCAAGGGGAATACCATTTCTGATAGTCAGGCGCTGGGGTTCCCCTGTGCTTGGGGAATTCCATTTCTGATAGTCAAGCGCTGGGGTGCCCCTGTGCTAGGGGAATACCATTTCTGATAGTCAAGCACTGGTTTGCCCCTGTTCTAGGGATACCATATCTGATAGTGAATTGCTGGGGTGCCCCTGTGCTAGGGGAATACTATTTCTGATAGTCAAATGCTGGGGTGCCCCTTTGCTAGGGGAATACCATTTCTGATAGTCAAGCACTGGTGTGCCACTGTGCTAAGGGAACATCATTTCTGATAGTCAAGTGCTGGGGTGCCCCTGTGCTAGGGCAACATCATTTCTGATAGTCAAGCGTTGGGGTGCCCCTGTGCTAGGGGAATACCATTTTCGATAGTCAAGTGCTGGGGTGCCCCTGTGCTAGGGGAATACCATTTCTGATAGTCAAGTGCTCGGGTGCCCCTGTGCTAGGGGAACATCATTTCTGATAGTCAAGTGCTGGGGTGCCCGTGTGCTAGGGGGATACCATTTCTGATAGTCAAGTGCTGGGGTGCCCCTTTGCTAGGGGAATACCATTTCTGATAGTCAAGTGCTGGGGTGTCACTGTGCTAGGGGATTACCATTTCTGATAGTCAAGTGCTGGAGTGCCCATGTGCTAGGTGAACATCATTTCTGATAGTCAAGTGCTGGGGTGCCACTGTGCTAGGGGAACAACATTTCTGATTGTCAAGTGCTGGGGTGCCACTGTGCTAGGGGAATACCATTTCTGATAGTCAATTGCTGGGGTGCCACTGTGCTAGGGGAATAACATTTCTGATAGTGAAGTGCTGGGGTGCCCTTTGCTAGGGGAACACCATTTCTGACTGTCAAGTGCTGGTATGCCACTGTGCTAGGGGAATACCATTTCTGATAGTCAAGTGCTGGGGTGCCACTGTGCTAGGGGAAGTCCATTTCTGATGGTCAAGTGCTGGGGTGCCACTGTGCTAGGGGAATACCATTTCTGATAGTCCAGTGCTGGGGTGCCACTGTGCTAGGGGAACACCATTTATGATTATCAAGTGCTGGGGTGCCACTGTGCTATGGGAACACCATTTCTGATAGTCAAGTGCTGGGGTGCCACTGTGCTAGGGGAACACCATTTCTGATAGTTAAGTGTTGGGGTGCCACTGTGCTAGGGGAATACCATTTCTGATAGTCAAGTCCTTGGGTGCCACTGTGCTAGGGGAATACCATTTCTGATAGTCAAGTGCTGGGGTGGCCCTGTGATAGGGGAATACCATTTCTGATAGTCAAGCACTGGGTTGCCCCTGTGGTAGGGGAATACCATTTCTGATAGTCAAGTACTGGGGTGCCCCTGTGATAGGGAATACCATTTCTGATTGTCAAGCGCTGGGTTGCCCCTGTGCTAGGGGAATACCATTTCTGATAGTCAAGCGTTGTGTTGCCCCTGTGCTAGGGGAATACCATTTCTGATAGTCAATGTCTGGGTTGGCCCTGTGCTAGGGGACCATCATTTCTGATAGTCAAGCACTGGGTTGCCCCTGTGCTTGCGGAATACCATTTCTGATAGTCAAGTGCTGGGGTGCCACTGTACTAGGGGAATACCATTTCTGATAGTCAAGTGTTGGTGTGCCGCTGTGCTAGGGGAATACCATTTCTGATAGTCAAGCGCTGGGGTGCCCCTGTGCTAGGGAAATACCATTTCTGATAGTCAAGCACTGGGTTGCCCCTGTGCTAGGGATACCATATCTAATAGTGAAGTGCTGGGGTGCCCCCGTGCTAGGGGAACATCATTTCTGATATTCAAGTGCTGGGGTGCCACTGTGCTAGGGGAACATCATTTCTGATAGTCAAGTGCTGGGGTGCCCCTGTGCTAGGGGAATACCATTTCTGATAGTTAAGCGATTGGGTGCCCATGTGCTAGGGGAATACCATTTCTGATAGTCAAGCACTGGGTTGCCCCTGTGCTAGGGATACCATATCTGATAGTGAAGTGCTGGGATGCCCCCGTGCTATGGGAACATCATTTCTGATATTTAAGTGCTGGGGTGCCACTGTGCTAGGGGAACATCGTTTCTGATAGTCAAGTGCTGGGGTGCCCCTGTGCTAGGGGAATACCATTTCTGATAGTCAAGTGCTGGGGTGCCCCTTTGCTAGGGGAATACCATTTCTGATAGTTAAGTGCTGGGGTGTCACTGTGCTAGGGGATTACCATTTCTGATAGTGATAGTCAAGTGCTGGGGTGCCCCTGTGCTAGGTGAACATCATTTCTGATAGTCAAGTGCTGGGGTGCCACTGTGTTAGGGGAACACCGTTTCTGATTGTCAAGTGCTGGGGTGCCACTGTGCTAGGGGAATACCATTTCTGATAGTCAAGCACTGGGTTGCCCCTGTGCTAGAGGAATACCATTTCCGATAGTCAAGTGCTAGGGTGCCCCTGTGATAGGGAATACCATTTCTGATTGTCAAGCGCTGGGTTGCCCCTGTGCTAGGGGAATACCATTTCTGATAGTCAAGCGTTGTGTTGCCCCTGTGCTAGGGGAATACCATTTCTGATAGTCAAGTGCTGGGTTGCCCCTGTGCTAGGAGAATACCATTTCTGATAGTCAAGTACTGGGGTGCCCCTGTGCTAGGGGAATACCATTTCTGATAGTCAAGTGCTGGGTTGCCCCTGTGCTAGGGGAAAACCATTTCTGATAGTCAAGCACTGGGTTGCCCCTGTGCTAGGGGAATATCATTTCTGATAGTCAAGTGCTGGGTTGCCCCTGTGGTAGGGGGATACCATTTCTGATAGTCAAGTGCTGGGTTGCCCCTGTGCTAGGGGAACATCATTTCTGATAGTCAAGTGCTGGGGTGCCACTGTGCTAGGTGAACATCATTTCTGATAGTCAAGTGCTGGGGTGCCACTGTGCTAGGGGAACATCATTTCTGATAGTCAAGTGCTGGTGTGCCACTCTGCTAGGGGAACTTCATTTCTGATAGTCAAGTGCTGGGGTGCCACTGTGCTAGGGGAATATCATTTCTGATAGTCAAGTGCTTGGGTGCCCCTGTGCTAGGGGAACATAATATTTTCTGATAGTCAAGTGCTGGGGTGCCACTGTGCTAGGGGAACATCATTTTTGATAGTCAAGTGGTGTGGTGCCACTGTGCTTGGGGAACATCATTTATGATAGTCAAGTGCTGGGGGGCCACTGTGCTAGGGGAACATCATTTCTGATAGTCAAGTGCTGGGGTGCCACTGTGCTAGGGGAATATCATTTCTGATAGTCAAGTGCTGGGGTGCCACTGTGCTAGGGGAACATCATTTTTGATAGTCAAGTGGTGTGGTGCCACTGTGCTTGGGGAACATCATTTATGATAGTCAAGTGCTGGGGGGCCACTGTGCTAGGGGAACATCATTTCTGATAGTCAAGTGCTGGGGGGCCACTGTGCTAGGGGAACATCATTTCTGATAGTCAAGTGCTGGGGGGCCACTGTGCTTGGGGAACATCATTTATGATAGTCAAGTGCTGGGGGGCCACTGTGCTAGGGGAACATCATTTCTGATAGTCAAGTGCTCGGGTGCCCCTGTGCTATGGGAACATCATTTCTGATAGTCAAGTGCTGGGATGCCCTTGTGCTAGGGGAACATCATTTCTGATAGTCAAGTGCTGGGGTGCCCCTGTGCTAGGGGAACATCATTTCTGATAGTCAAGTGCTGGGGTGCCACTGTGCTAGGGGAACATAATATTTTCTGATAGTCAAGTGCTGGGGTGCCACTGTGCTAGGGGAACACCATTTTTGATAGTCAAGTGGTGTGGTGCCACTGTGCTAGGGGAACATCATTTTTGATAGTCAAGTGGTGTGGTGCCACTGTGCTTGGGGAACATCATTTATGATAGTCAAGTGCTGGGGGGCCACTGTGCTAGGGGAACATCATTTCTGATAGTCAAGTGCTGGGGGGCCACTGTGCTAGGGGAACATCATTTCTGATAGTCAAGTGCTGGGATGCCCCTGTGCTAGGGGAACATCATTTCTGATAGCCAAGTGCTGGGGTGCCCCTGACTAGGGGAACATCATTTCTGCTAGTCAAGTGCTGGGGTGCCCCTGTGCTAGGGGAACATCATTTCTGATAGTCAAGTGCTGGGATGCCCCTGTGCTAGGGCAACATCATTTCTGATAGCCAAGTGCTGGGGTGCCCCTTACTAGGGGAACATCATTTCTGCTAGTCAAGTGCTGGGGTGCCCCTGTGCTAGGGGAACATCATTTCTGCTAGTCAAGTGCTCGGGTGCCCCTGTGCTTAAATTGGCTATGGAGAAGCCTGAGTAAATGCAACTGCGCAAAATATTTGCTGCTTTCATTCAAAATGAGATTAAAAAAAGCTAAGCCCAGATGGTTATATTCTATATATATCAGTATCATGTTGTCTTATATCAATACACAATCTGTGTATAAAACTCAGCTTTATTGTAATTGTACAACCAGCATACAGCTTTTGTTCCTTTAAATCAAATTGTACATTGTGTGTTAAAATATAATTATATATTTATGAATAATCTTTACAAATTTGTAACAAAAGGAAATTTAAGGATTGTTTTCTATTTTCATAGCTGAATAATATATTGAAAGTACTTGTGCCGATATACTAATGTATTTTAGCTTGGTTGCAAAGTAAGCTCTGACTGTTTCTAGGGTCTGCTGTCTGGGCAGAACCAGTACTTAGTGCTGATTTGATTGGTGAACAGGACATCAGGTCATGTAGGAGATTAAACCCACAACCTATGGCATGAGTGCCACTTACTGCCCTGATTCTTGTTCAAACTCAGGTAGCAAGGCAATAATAAATTAATTCCTAGGTTTACATTATCTCTGGCTCCTGTTTTTTTTTGCCTCATTGTGACATATTTTATTATCTTGTCCAGATCGCAGAAAGATAAAAAAAAAATTTGACAATAGACTGAAACTGTAATTTGCCAAAACGCCACGTTTTAAACCTTTTGATCCTTATTATGTTGTATTTTTCATTTCATGGCTTTGGTCATAATAAATTAATTGCTAGATTATCATCCCCGCCCGTCCCCTAATTTTCATCCCGCCCCGACACTTTTTATTTTCATAAAAAAAAAAAAAAATTCTTTTTATTTTCTTTTTATTAAAATAAACATCAAAACTTTTAACAATAAAATCCTCCCGCTCTCCCCATTTATAAGAAAAATTTATAATGGCCTAATAAACCAGTCACATCGTTTTGACAGCTGATTAATGAAAAATAACAAATTTTAATGAAAATCTAGGAATTAATAAATTATGGCCTAATGATGTTCGATAACGTATTTTTATGCCCCCGCAATTTTCAATGGGGGGGCATATAGTATCACCGCAGTCCGTATGTAAGAACGTATGTGCATATATAGTTACGAAAATGGTTGCCGACATATCTTTAGTTTTAATAGACAGAATTAAACCAAATTTAGTGTGTGATTTCACATTCAGGTAATACAGGTCAAGTTCGTATTTTGTTTTGGTCTAATGATTTTTGATGGAGTTATGCCCCTTTTTGGATTTAGATTTCTGGTGGATATGTCTTGAAAGATTGAATGGATTTGATTCATATTTGGTAGAAAGATGTATGGTGATAATCTACAGAAGCTTGATTTCTGTGAAAATCCCTACATATAAATGAGGTGTCCTGGGCTGTGATTGGCTGATAGTTTCCGACCTCTTAAGTTATTATTTATGGACAGATTTTGACAAAAATTTATATTTGGCTTTATATCAACAAGACCGAGGTCAAGTTTGACAATGGATGGAATTAGCGCAAATTAATTAGGTGATCTGGACCCTGATTGGCTGATGGTTTCCGACCTAATAAATCTTTATTGATGGACAGATTTTGATTAAACTTGATATTTGGCTTTCTTGTTATCTACAATGTAGTTACAAAGCTGGGGAATCTGTGTCCCATGGACACATTTCTAGTTTTTAACAAGTAAATGTCCACAGGACTCGACAAACTAAATAAAAAAGGCTAAAAACAAAATACATGACAATCAAGTGATAAATTCCATTCAACTTATTTTATTTTAGATTGATAATTCAAAAAGTCTTTTTTTTTCTGACTTGATGTATCTGGTAATTTGTTAACAAAGACATAAATATCAAATAATTACAAAATCAGTACTACATCCCATTTTTTTTCAATAAAGATGACGTTAACATTTTTTTAAATAAAACAAAAATTGTTAATTAAGAATCTAAAATAATTTTTTGATAAAATATTTCTGCTCTTTATTTTCTTATTTTTAAAATCAATCACATCGCTAAAACAACTTATACAGCTACAGTTAAACCTGTGTAAATGGTCACCTCTACACAGGTAAAATGTCTCCCATATCAGACGTACATTTAACATATATGCCAAAACGTATGTTTCTCATGTAAATAGTACCATGCGCTTTTAACATGTTTCTGCCATACCATCAAAACATATGTATTCATAGAAATAGTACTACACATGTTTAACATATGTTTAACATTCATTTCTGATTAATATATATGTTAAATTATGTAGTAAAACGTATGTTTTGAAATGCATGTTAATCAAAATGCATGTAAACCATACATTTAACATATGTTTTGTGCAACATATGTTAAACATATGTGGCATTTTTACCTGTGTATTAAGCAGCCATTATGTCTTAAGCAGCCACATTTGCTATGCTGTTTCAATGCTTTAAGAGCAAATTAACCTGTATCAAACAACTACATGTGCCTGTCTAAAATGGCCACTTTTTTGTTTTTTCCTTGACTGGCTGCTTAAGACAGATTTATCAGTATATGCATCTATAAATGAAATCCACAACGGTCCAAAAATGTTCTTCCAAGGAGTAGCATAAGATTACCTCAATTTGTCCGATGGTCAGGGAGTGTTATGCAAACCAAAGTCATTCTTGGTTGGGCTGTAATAATTGCTACATTATCTTTCCATGCCTGCCCCCTTATTTTCATGAAACCCTGACTCTTTTTTTTTTCATAAAAAAATATAAAAAATAAAATAAAACTGTCTCCCTTTCCCCATTTTAAGAAAAATTTGGATAATAATCTAGCAATTAACTTAATATAATGGCCTTAACATTAAAGTTTTTGGAACTTGTCATACTATAGATTTCATATACAGATGCATCAACACTAAGTTTGTAATGGAATAACTATAGAAATGTATTTTCTGATTAATATATAGAGTGTGTAGCTTTAATTAGTGTTTTATATATAATAGTGCAGAGCCATATTAACTAAATCCGGTATACAGGCCGAGATTCCAAGTAATGCAACATTCCATCTATTTGTCTTTATTTCTTTTGATTTTATTTTTAATGGTAAATATTTTAAACATTTTTCTTGTTTTCTGTTTTACAAAGTTATAATATTGAATTATCGAAGCTTAATATAAAAAACACAAGAAACTCTTTCTTATGGAATTTGCATTTTTAATACTACTTCTAAATCAAACATTTTTCTGAGTGTTTTTCATTGAACCAGTAAAAATGGAAGCTGTGCTATAGGAAAAAATACACAATATTACACACAACTACTAGGAAGTATGATGAAGACAATGCATGATGAGACAATGGATGGGTGAAGTGGTAAAATTCTGTGTTAATAACAATATAATATAATATATGATTAACAATTTTGGCACTTTGGTGCTGAGAATGTGTGAGCACGCTAACAGTGATGTTTAAATTTTAACAGTGAAGTAGGTGCACACACAGCATCTCTCTCTCAAGACAAGTGGAACACATGTACTATAGTTAGCGATATTACCAGGTCATGAATGGAAAAAAATGTCAGTCAGTGTTGCATGATAATTTGTTTTGCATCTTTAGTTGTGAAGCTGTAAAGAGTATATACATTTTGTGATAAAGGAAAGATCTGTTTTTGTGACAAAATGAAAGTTTTGGGTTTGGTGACAGAATGAGGCATGTGCTTTGCGACAAGTTTGGTGACAAAATGAAACTCATGTGTTTGGTGACAAAATGTTCTTCTCTATTCTGAGTTAAGGGACAAAATGAAGGTTGCATGATTGGTATAATAATAAGCCACAGACTTTCATGATGAAATGAAAGTCACAAGTTTGATGTCAAAATGTGTAAAAAATCTGAATGAATTTTATAAATACATAATTATGCCGTTAAGATATTCATATTCAATTAATAAACATATCATTGGTGATTATTTTGACTAAACAGCAATTTTTAAGTAGCTAACGATCATCTAACTTTTTGGTACCCATATTAATAACTATATTCAGATAAGTAGGTCTAAAATTTCTTTAAGAAATACATAATGTTTACTTTTTTTAAAAAACTGTATTTTTTAATGGCAGTTGGTACTTGAGTTGACAGCAAACTTCTAAAAACTGTTTATTTAGTGTATATCTGTGAGTATTTATATCTTGTATACAAGTTTATAATCGATTTACACAAGGTTAAACTTATCTTTAATCATTTACAAAGCACTTTGATAGCAAACCAGAGACAGACTGCCTTATGCTAATGATACGCTCATTGATATGTATGATTAATTGGCCGACAGACGTAAGACTACTTATCGCAGGTTTTATAGTCGGTGGAATGGACCAGCTCTCCTAATTGGGTCTGTTAAATAGCATTGTTGGGAAAGCTACATAATTGAGCACATTGAATATTCAGTTGCCTCAGGGAAAGTTTAAATGACATTGCAGTTTAGAAAGTGTTCAATTACTATGTATTGTGGCATAGAATTCCCTGCTTTTTTCATTGGGGGTTAAAAGACCTGATTTTTGAGATAACAGGTTCTGGTATAGACTGCAGGTTTTGTCATCAATTTTTACTAAATTCAAGATCTCTGACAGTTGGTTTGACCTGGTCTTTTTATCTTTTAAGTTTACAGATTTGTTCCAGAAATCATTGAAATTTAGTATTATTGTAAACAAATACCTCTACCCCAGAAAATTCTGTAAAATGAGGCACAGAAGTAATTTGTTTTAAGTTTTGGTGTTAATTTGTGAAGTATAATATCATGCAGTTTTGGCTTTTATTTATTAAGTTTATTTTATTTTTACTCAAATCTTTTTAACTTTATGTACAAATAATAAATGTGAATATTTTTTTTTCATGGATGGGAAAAATTAAGAATCTGGGACTACCCAAACTAATAGATAAAAAAAAGAAATGGCCTGATGCCAAAGATTTATGTAAATACACATGTCAAGGATAATGCTGTAATTCTCAAAATGGAAAAATATCATTTATTTGGTATTAAAATGTGGTTAGGTAATTACCTTAATTGGGTATCAATATCTTGTGTTTGTGACTTATCATGACACATGTTAATTATGAGCGATTTATATTCCATTTAAGAAACACAATTACACCTTAAATTAGCTGGTTAATTAGACTTTCATGTGTCTTGCATAAATGATTCCTGGGGACATTCTTGTAATTTTTTCAATTTCTTGCATATATATATTTATGTTTGAATTTATATAGTTTAAACAATTATGAAATTTATATAAAGAAAATTGAATTTTTTTTTTTTATTATTATTTTTTAGTTAATTAACAATTGACCTTACACATAAAAATATTGCCCCTATTTATTAAGAATAATGTTCCTATTCATTGTTCCTGTTCATTAAGAATAATGTTCCTATTTATTGATAATAATGTTCCTATTCATAAAACAATATTGCTCCTTTTCATGTAAGAAGACTATTCCTATTCATTAAGAATACTGTTTCTATTCATTTAGAATACTGTTCCTATTCATTTAGAATAATGTTCCTAATCTTTAAGAATAATGTTCCTATTCATGTAAGGATAATGTTTCTATCCATGTAAGAATACTGTTCCTATTCATTTAGAATACTGTTCCTATTCATTAAGCACACTGTTCCTATTTATTTAGAATAATGTTCCTAATCTTTAAGAATAATGTTCCTATCCATGTAAGAAGACTGTTCCTATTCATTAAGAATACTGTTTCTATTCATTTAGAATACTGTTCCTATTCATTAAGAATACTGTTCCTATTCATGTAAGAATAATGTTTCTATCCATGTAAGAATACTGTTTCTATTCATTTAGAATACTGTTCCTATTCATTTAGAATACTGTTCCTATTCATTAAGAATACTGTTCCTATTCATTTAGAATACTGTTCCTATTCATTATGAATACTGTTCCTATCCATTTAGAATAATGTTCCTATCCATGTAAGAATAATGTTCCTATCCATGTAAGAATAATGTTCCTATTCATGTAAGAGTAAAGTATCTATAGAGGATATTGATCATACTGCTGTGTTATACATAGTTGTTGACACATTGTCGATCACTGGTGAAGTGAAATACAAATGAACATATGTGCAATAAATCTACATAATATAATATAAACATATAACTTATAATATAGAATATATAACAAAAGTAACAAAAACAATCTGGGCTACAAAATTGTTTGTTTTTTGAGTTTCAGACATTTTTATGTAATTTGATTGTATATTTAACAAAAAAGTATAATTGTCTATGTTATGTCCTCTGTGGCCAAGCAATCAGAGGGCCATCTTAAGATCACTGTTGCCAAGCGGTCTAAGGGCAATCTTAAGATCACTGTGGCCAAGCGGTCTGATGGCCATCTTAAGATCACTGTGGCCAAGCGGTCTGATGGCCATCTTAAGACCACTGTTGCCAAGCGGTCTGAGGGCAATCTTAAGATCACTGTGGCCAAGGGGTCTGAGGGCCATCTTAAGATCACTGTGGCCAAGCGGTCTGAGGGCCATCTTAAGATCACTGTGGCCAAGCGGTCTGAGGGCCATCTTAAGATCACTGTGGCCAAGCAGTCTGAGGGCCATCTTAAGATCACTGTGGCCAAGCAGTCTGAGGGCCATCTTAAGATAACTGTGGACAAGCAATCAGAGGGCCATCTTAAGATCACTGTGGCCAAGCCATCTGAGGGCCATCTTAAGATCGCTGTGGCCAAGCGGTCTGAGGGCCATCTTAAAATCACTGTGGCCAAGCAGTCTGAGGGCCATCTTAAGATCACTGTTGCCAAGCAGTCTGAGGGCCATCTTAAAATCACTGTGGCCAAGCAGTCTGAGGGCCATCTTAAGATCACTGTGGCCAAGCGGTCTGAGGGCCATCTTAAAATCACTATGGTTTCGGGTTCAAGCCCAGCTCTGTCCAAATTTTTTTTTAAATGGGACAGTTTGTAAGTTGCATGTGGCTGGGTCAGAAATAAAATTAGAAAGGTATTGTTCAATTCAGCCTTTCACTCTTACTAGATGTTTAAGTAAACGTGACTTTACTATGTAAGCCCATATCAGCCTGCAACAAACTGGATTTATGCATGAAAAAGACAGAAATCTTAGTTTATCTGTCATAAAAACTCACAAAAAAACAAAATAATTAGCCCTTTAACAAAATAAATATGAATTTAATTTTACCATACAGATAAAATAACAACATCAACAACACAGTTTAAAATGTGAAGTAAAAGTTTTAAAAAAAATTGTTGGCACTTAATAATGTATAATAATACTTTTTCAAAGTTTGTTCAGGTTCACGCAGATTTATGTTTTTTTCTCCCGATTAGTCTTTATAAATGTATCACAACTATTTTGAAAAATTTAGTGGTCAAGAAAATAATTTGATTATTAAAAATTATATTGTATCACAAAAGTAAAAATATCACAGAATTATCACAGATAATGACGGAGCAGTTATCCGTCTCCATCACAAGCAGTGTAAAAATCAGTATCACAGATTTCCTTCCATTTCATGTTTATTGATTGATCCAATAACTCACTCATTTTCTCAATAGCAAGCTGGCTCACTCATTCACTCACTCACTCACTCACTCACTCACTCACTCACTCACTCAATAACACATTCAAAAACTTACTTGTCATCCACGCGCTTATTCTGTCTCCCACTCATTTTTTTTGTAATTTTAAGTTTTGATTTCTCATTCATTCACCAACTTACTCACCAACCAACTCTGTCACTCACTCACCAAACCACTCTCATTTTTTTGGTTTGATTTCCTAAATTATGTACAGTTAACTATTTACAACTTATAC
The DNA here is from genome assembly GCA_029582155.1 of Panopea generosa. Classification (NCBI taxonomy): domain Eukaryota; kingdom Metazoa; phylum Mollusca; class Bivalvia; order Adapedonta; family Hiatellidae; genus Panopea; species Panopea generosa. The sequence continues at coordinate 63,876,845 of CM055904.1, forward strand.
TTTGATATGTTTCCAATAATCCTCTATTGAAATTCGCACTCATGTCGTGATAGTAACTGTCAGATAACAAGTTTCCTGTTTAAATACTGTCATTGGGTTATCCCTGTGAAAACATTTTATTCCATGGTGTACTATGACTTGATTGCACCTGTGGAAACTCACTTCCAAGGAACACCATGACTTGCTCGCACCTGGGGAAACTCACAATGATGATCGGAACTTCTGTCTCTCATCTCGCTCTTGTGCTGCTGTCGACCCTGTCGGTTGACCCTCACTGGGCTCAGTTTGGGTAGGAGTGAGGAAGAGTTTGCCGGCAGATTACTGTTGCCAGGAGCCGGGAAATGGAACGGATCTTGTCTCTGTTTTTGGACTGGATTAAGCTCCTTCACCATGTCCTTCAGAGCTAATAATGTTTGTTCTTTCTCAGCATGCTTTATTTGTATTTGCTCTAGTTTAGAACATTTAGCCTGGAGGTCACGAAGTAGAACTTCTGATTTCTCATTTTGGTGTTCCGAATCTGCAAGTTTATTGATTGTTTCTTGAAACATTTTCTTAGATTGCTGTAGTTCGCTCTTGAGACTTTGTCTCTGTCTCTCCAGTTTGTCCAGATTTTCCTGCATCATGGCAAACCTTTGACGTTCCTTGTCTTGCTCTTCAGTGAATTGTTCCAGGACCTCGTGAAGTGGCACACCATTGTCTTTAACACCTATAATACTGAAACAATCGTTAATTTCATTCTGAAGACTGTCATTTTTATCATTTAGCTCTCGGACTTTGCTCTCAAGCTCTCGGACTTTGCTCTCAATCATTTCAATAGTAACATCAGCTTCTCTGTCTACAGTGTCAACAAAATGTCCATCAAGCTCATCAAAGTCATCGGAACCATCCGTCTGATTTTTTCCAAAAATTGCATAAATCTTGCTCAGAATTTTACTTCTTGTACTTTGATTGTTTTCTTTCTCAGATTCGCTATTGCGATGTACACGACCCAGGCTATTAAACTCTTCACTTTCTCTGCAACTTTTCAAGTGACTGTACAGAAACCTTTTTATATCTTTCTTATCATCCTCACACAATCGTTTGCTGTTTCCAAAATGTTCGTGCACGTAGATATCCACTTGCTGTGTCAGTTCCATCATTTTTGGCTCTGAGATATATAAAAAATGATCAAATTAAATAATTTTTCTTTAATCTACATGATCATGTGAATTAACTTAATTTACTCTAAGCAAGTTGTTTTCATTATGTTAAATAGTAAAAAAAATCGGATAAAGGATCGTATGTAAAATTCAGCCATTAAATGAAAATTAGACTCGGTGTTAAGTCTGTTCACAAAGGGAAATGAAATATACAACACATCTCGTGTCTCTAAGCGCCAGTATTTAAGCTTACTTTTTATAATTATATGTTGTTACATAACTATGAAATGCCTGTATGTGTATAGACTAAAAAAAAAAGTGTTTGTAGAGAATAGATAAGGCATAGTAGATGAGACGAAGAGTTTTTTTTAAATAGTTAAACGCCATTTTCATAAAGACGTTGGAATGAATCTGAGTAGAACATCTGTGATTCGCAAGCATTGTTTGTAAAACTCTCAGCAAAAATTGACTCAAACAAATCCTCCTCCCCTTTTTGAAAAATACATCAACTCGGGTGTGCTAATTCTGTGAGAATATGGTAACACATTAATATGGAAAATAAAATACAGGTTGATATAAACTCAAGATGGAAAATATCAAATATGTCTGCTTAGTACAAGATGGAAAATAAAATATGTCTGCTTAGTACAGGTTAATATAAACACAAGATGGAAAATAAAAAATATGTCTGCTTAATACAGGTTAATATAAACACAAGATGGAAAATAAAAAATGTCTGCTTAGTACAGGTTAATATAAACTCAAGATGGAAAATAAAAAATATGTCTGCTTAGTACAGGTTAATATAAACACAAGATGGAAAATAAAAAATATGTCTGCTTAATACAGGTTAATATAAACACAAGATGGAAAATAAAAAAAATATGTCTGCTTAGTACAGGTTAATATAAACTCAAGATGGAAAATAAAAAATATGTCTGCTTAATACAGGTTAATATAAACACAAGATGGAAAATAAAAAATATGTCTGCTTAATACAGGTTAATATAAACACAAGATGGAAAATAAAAAATATGTCTGCTTAGTACAGGTTAATATAAACTCAAGATAGAAAATAAAAAATATGTCTGCTTAGTACAGGTTAATATAAACACAAGATGGAAAATAAAAAATGTCTGCTTAGTACAGGTTAATATAAACTCAAGATGGAAAATAAAAAATATGTCTGCTTAGTACAGGTTAATATAAACACAAGATGGAAAATAAAAAATATGTCTGCTTAATACAGGTTAATATAAACACAAGATGGAAAATAAAAAAAATATGTCTGCTTAGTACAGGTTAATATAAACTCAAGATGGAAAATAAAACATATGTCTGCTTAATACAGGTTAATATAAACACAAGATGGAAAATAAAAAATATGTCTGCTTAATACAGGTTAATATAAACACAAGATGGAAAATAAAAAATATGTCTGCTTAGTACAGGTTAATATAAACTCAAGATAGAAAATAAAAAATATGTCTGCTTAGTACAGGTTAATATAAACACAAGATGGAAAATAAAAAATATGTCTGCTTAATACAGGTTAATATAAACACAAGATGGAAAATAAAAAATATGTCTGCTTAGTACAGGTTAATATAAACTCAAGATGGAAAATAAAAAATATGTCTGCTTAGTACAGGTTAATATAAACTCAAGATGGAAAATAAAAAAATATGACTGCTTAGCACAGGTTTATACTTAATAAAGGTTATCGTCTTGCAAAAATCTAAAGGATAAAACAATAACTGCACCACCATGAAACATTGAATTATGCATACTTTTTCATGTATGACATACTCGAGTATAATAGATGTATGAAGTGACATTCTGAAGTTTTAGATATCAAATTTCTATATCTTGCACTTGTAATCTTGATAAGAGCCCTTGGAAGTTTGTTTAAATTTCATGTTTGCGAACCCGAACTGGCGATTACAAAAGAATTTTAAAATATTATTGGACTAACGAGCTTATAAGATTTAACCTGTCTTGTGTTTTTATCATTCTTTATCTGTTATATTGAACTGTTTATTGATTAGTTTGGAATTCATACCATGCAGGTATTGTTCATGAAATGACCACAAAAATAGTATCAGTCAATTTCAAATAAAGTTTGCGTTATCTGTAGATTGCAGGTTTTATATTAAAACAAGTACATGTTCCTAAAGCACAATGAAGTATTCACTGGATATTTGTTTTCTTTTAGACTTCGTGGTGGTGGTGAAGTTTTTATTTACCATCGCACTTTGAACTGGTAATTTTGGCGAGCATGAACAGATGCTTAAAAATAAATTGATGAATATGAATGACATATGAAGGATTAATAATGATATATGACGAATATATACATATTTGCTATTTTACATATTTATTTATAACATATGGTAATCAACCATTCTTTTTATCATGTTTATTTATATAGTTTCCTTTTAATTATCTAATCTTTGTACAAGACTTATTGGGATATTTATTACTGTGATGATTTTAATTCTCCCCATACAATTTATAAATAATTTTACTTTGATTTTCTTTGTTCAAGATATGTTGAAATACAAATTTTTAGACTTCTATTTCATATTTGTTTATAAAATGAATTTTTTTTAACAATTAAACAATGATTTATCAACCTTAATTCACCCTTTTGTACAAGGTCATAGTTAAGTCAAGGTTAGAGTAAAATCAAGGTTACAGTAAAATTGATGTCACAGTAAAGTGAAAAAGTTCATAGTAATATCAAGGTCACAGTGAAATAAAAGCCACAGTCAATTCAAGGTCACAGAAAAATCAAGGTCACAGTAAAATAAAAAAAATACCAAGGTCACAGTAAAATAAAAATCACAGTAAAATCAAAATCACAGTTAAATCAAGGTTACAGTAAAATTAATGCCATAGTAAAGTTGAAAAGATCATTGTAAAATCAGTCACAGTAAATTCAAGGTCACAGTAAAATAAAAAAATCAAGGTCATATAGTGAAATCAAGGTCACAGTGAAATCGGGTCACACAAAATCAAGGTTTTTCCCAATTTCCTCCTCAATCACACTTTTTATTTTACCAATCTTGAAGGCTTGGGACTCTTCCCAATTTCCAGAAAAAAAGCTCCGACTCCCTTAGAGATTCATACCTGTTTTGAAGTTGATCTTGTGGTACGTTTTCCGCAAGTCCTCAGCTAGCCATACATAATGTTCCTGAATGGCGAACACAAACTTGTCGAAGGCCCTGGGGCCGCGGCGAGGCAACTTCATCAGAAGTTTCTGAATCTGATCTTTACGTGTCCTCTCACACTGAAATATAAGAAACATTTGTTATAGAATATTTCATAATTAAAATTGGTTGAGGGGTTTTCCATGACTCAGTGGTCCATTGTGTTATTTAAAACAAGGAGGAAAAAAGATATTTAGAAGTAAAACAAAAAATATTGAACTAAGGCCATACTAAATTAACTGCTAGATTATCATCCCTGCATGCTCAATAATTTTCATGCTGCCCCAACTCTTATTTTCATAAAAAAAAAAATTTAAAAAAAAAGAAAAAAAAAAAGAAACATCAAAAATTTAAAAAATGTAAATAAGAAATAGAATCCTCCCACTCTCCCCATTTTTAAGAGAATTTGGATGATAATCTAGCAATTTATTGATAATGGCCTAATATGTAAAGAGAGTATTTAAGGATTTGCTACAAAATACGCTTCTCAAAACAATTATGATGTTTATTTCATATTTATAGTACTTATAGACGGAATCCATTTTAGGTGTTTAAAGGATTTATATCAGTATTATTCCATGTTTTAAAATTGTCTGAAAATATTTATTTCCCAGTAAATCAGGTCTTATTATCAACATTAACCCTGTATTGCCACAAGGATATATCTGTTTAAACGTGCCAAAATAATATAGTTAAACAAGATTTCCTAACTTGGCCTACACGTCCAGGTTGGATTAAAATAGATTTCCGTCTTAAAAACATTGACATGATTTCATCTATTTCAATTTTATCCATCATAATAACTTATATACTGAAGAATTTGTTCCATCCTGATACAAAGAGAATGGTGAGGTGATATACATGCTGTCTATTTTTAGAATGGGGATTTGGTTTCAATTCCAAGACTGATTAAAATAATAGTTTTTGTCATCTTTTGACACATTTGAAATTCCTAATCTTAGGCATTTTATTTAATAATGATAGTGAGATACTGGTATGCATTTAAAATATTTTAATTCTTAAGGCATTTATAGCAACTTTTACTGATATACTCCCTTTAAAGCAACACATCCACGTTTGAACTTTTAAAAAAAAAAATTTAATTGAGTTATGAGCACATTTCCCATACAAACATATGATCAATTAGCTGTATATGAGCATATAAACACAATCCCGAACAAAATGATGCCCAAATTATAATGCGTGACTAACACTTTATAAAACAAGCGTGTAACTCACCCTAGTAAAAAAAAATATGTCAAAATGACTTTCAAGGCAGGTAAAGTACACTACGCACTAAAACGTGAAGTTTTTTAATACGACTCGCATAATTCAATTTGAAGCCAAGTTGGAATCCTCGGCAATTTAAAAATAATTTGGACATCTTTTTTTTATAATTCTAAAGCGTTCTGGATAGTGTTTGTTAGCACATATACAGCTCACTGACCATATATTTATGTATGGGAAATGTGCTCACAACTCAATTGAAAAACTTTTTAAAAAAGTTTAAACGTGGATGTGTTGCTTTAATACGAGGGGTTTTATAAAAATTTTACTTTTTTTGTCAGAATCATAATTCAGTTGATTTGATTTTTTTTTATACATATATTTATCACAATTATGATTATTTGTTTTTCTAAAAATTGTAACATAGTTTGTCTCTCAGTGAATGAATTCTTTTCGACACCTCTAAATTCTTTGTAGCTTAATTTCTAATCATGATTAAATGGTCTTAAAATATTTGATAGATATACACAGAGTTCCTTTAATATCATTCACACGTTTGATTATCTGTCGTTGTTCGAAGTCTTCTCAGTGAATACCAAATAATCATATTTCCAGGGGTCCTGAAAGATTAACCTTGCTCCATCACACCCAATCTCCACAAGTAACTGATAATTTTCCCACCTGAATGTGCGATGAGATAAAAAAGACAATGAAACGCAATGTTGTATATCAATCAACAAGGAGACTGTGGCCGTGTACAGATTCAAACTAGCTAACCTGGCAGAGATTCAAGTTCAGGGTGAAATAACAACTTTAAATGTACATGTATTAAAGGGAAGTAGGAATATACAAGTTATATTACAGTAGAAACAACAAGTTATATCACAGAAGAAATATACAAGTTATATCACAGAAGAAATATACAAGTCATATCACAGTAGTAATATACAAGTTATATCACAGTAGTAATATACAAGTCATATCACAGTAGTAATATACAAGTCATATCACAGTAGTAATATACAAGTTATATCACAGTAGAAATATACAAGTTACATCACAGTAGAAATATACAAGTTTTATCACAGCCTTACCTTAAAATCATCAATCATGTCCTCGTTGAATAATCCATGATGGATAAATCTTGCTGTGAGGTCGGCCGTAAGTTCGAGGTCGTGTGTCAGATCCGGATTGTGGATCCTCAGGGTCTGTTTCTGTGCATCGTTCATGGCTGATTCTCTGTAGGTGTTCCTTTAAGTTCTATATTACAGCAAGAGATTTCAATTATGAATTTATTACTTTTGCAATATCAATTAACCGAAATTAAACAAATATCCTTTCTGTTTATAAAGAACATTTTCAACATATGTTATCTTCTCTTTTTTTCAGAAACTGTTGTGATTTAATATTTTAATTATTATCATTCTTTGTTTTTTTAATTTCAATTGTTGTTATAACTGTTTCACTGTCCTTTGTCGTATCATGAAAAAGCTCCTCACTGGTGTCAGATTTCTGCTATTAAATGACTGTTAAAACTGCTTTTCTGTTTTCTATTGCTAGTCCAGTATAACACATCAGCACTGTTTGGATCAGATTATAATGATTAATTCTACTTTCAAAAAATTCTGACGCAATTCAATTTTTTAAGTGACGTAATTATAGCCATTAATGATATTTAGTAATTGTTTATGTCCTTCTTACTTTAATCCGAGTTGGTTTTTTAACGGAGTGAGCGACATAGATAGTTCTTCTTAGTTAATGTGCAAGTTGCTGACAACAGCTGAATACACAAATAAACAAAAGGCTTTTAAAGTATAACAAAAAATATTTAATCCGTCTGTCACTGTCCACTCACTCCAACAGCCCTCTAACACTGGAAGCCGTCAGCTTAAGTTCTGATATGGGTTTATCAGACCATGTTCGGATAATCATAAATCCTTTCAGAGCGTGCCAAATTTAAAGTGTACCCATTGTATACTCTGTATGTGATCCTATCCACTATAGTTTATATTGATCTCCTCAGTCATTGGGTTGTCTCAAAAGTTCTGTCATATTATATTATATACCCAGTCAGTTAGATAATATTTGATTTTTCGATATGGCTCACAGTGTAGGTTTAAATGAAATTTAAAATGTTACGTTTTGTTATGCCATAGTTAAGAAAAATATTGAATAATTTACTTTTTTTTAATGGGGTTTACGTAATATTCAACACATATCAGGTTCGGCGATTATAAATTAATTGTTAGATTCTCATCCAAATTTTTTTAAAAAATGGGAGGGGGAGAATTTTATTGATATTTTTTTTAAAAAATTATTGTGTTTTCTGTTTACCTTTTTTTATATTTTTTTTATGAAAATAAAAAGAGTCAGAGCAGCATGAAAGTTAGGGGGTAGGCCGGGTTGATAATCAGGCAATTAATTTATTATGGCCTTATATATATTTGGTAAATCCTGTTTTATTGGTAGAGAAAGACCTCAGGCTGAATATGAGTAGTCAACCGCAAGTCTATTGAATAAAAGATATTAGAAGGAATATCAATACATCATATCATGTGACTAGATAACTCATTATAGCTAAAAATGAAGATTACGCCAGAAACAAACATTTTGACCCAAGTCTATGGATTGTATTACATACAGCCAAATAATTGTAAGAGGTTTGAGAAATAACAAAATGTGTTTTGTAGTTGGCTTAGTTTTATTCATCATAGTACAACAGTGTGGTCTTGATGTAAAATGTCTGCCTCGCATGCGGAAGGTCTGGGGTTCTATCCCGACAGGGTCATACCAAAGACTTGAGCAATTGTTCTAGAAGCTTTTGTGCTTGGCACTCAACTTTAGAGGATAGCTGTAGGTCTGGTCAGCCCCTTGTCAATACAATGTGACTGGGTGGGATATTTATTATTTATCTATTTGTCTGTGGCATGATCCTCCAGCGTTGCAATGTTTCATTATTCTGTTTATCTTTATATTTTTTTTTTATTCATATATCCCAATACAAATTTTGTATTATGCTTTTGATGAATTATAGAGATTTCTTTATGGTCATTTTGCTTTCATTTCAATGTTGCAAAGCCTCTCATTATATAATATGTTTCCCAACCAGTTTAATAAATTCAATAATAAATCAGCACTCATATAATATTTGATATATCTAATTGATGGCAATTGAATTAAACTTTTTAAATTACATGAAATATTTTAAAGTTTTTGAATATTTTGTGACATTTTTATGTGATCGAGGGCTGACAGACGATAAGTTAACCTACCCGCTATTTCCTGGGATCCTGGAACGCTAACCAGTACTCGAGCACACATGAATATTTAGTGGCACTTTTATGTTATTAAGGACTTACAGAAAATCATTTAACTCAATCGCTATTTCCTGGGATCCTGGAATGTTAACCAGTACACAAACACATATGAATATTTAGTGACACTTTTAATGTCTTCAAGGGTTAACAGATGATCAGTTTATCTAACCGCTATTTCCTGGGATCCTGGAACATAAACCAGTACCTGGGCACACATGAATATTTAGTGACAATTTTATGCCAATGAAGATTGACAGAAAATCAGTAAACCTAACCGCTATTTCCTGGGATCCTGGAACATTAACCAGTTCACAAACACACATGAATATTGAGTGATAATTTTATGTCTTCCAGGTCTAAAAGACAATCAGTAAACCTAACCACTATTTCCTGGGATCCTGGAACGTTAACCAGTACACAAACACACATGAATATTGAGTGACAATTTTATGTCTTCCAGGTCTAACAGACAATCAGTTAACCTAACCGCTATTTCCTGGGATCCTGGAACGTAAACCAGTTCACAAACACACATGAATATTTAGTGACACTTCATTGTCATCGAGGACTAACAGACAATCAGTAAACCTAACTGCTTTTACCTGGGATCCTGGAACATTCACCAGTACACAAACACACATGAATATTGAGTGACAATTTTATGTTTTCCAGGTCTAAAAGACAATCAGTAAACCTAACCACTATTTCCTGGGATCCTGGAACGTTAACCAGTACACAAACACACATGAATATTTAGTGACTATTTTATGTCTTCCAGGTCTAAAAGACAATCAGTAAACCTAACCACTATTTCCTGGGATCCTGGAACGTAAACCAGTTCACAAACACACATGAATATTTAGTGACACTTCATTGTCATTGAGGACTAACAGACAATCAGTAAACCTAACTGCTTTTACCTGGGATCCTGGAACATTCACCAGTACACAAACACACATGAATATTGAGTGACAATTTTATGTTTTCCAGGTCTAAAAGACAATCAGTAAACCTAACCACTATTTCCTGGGATCCTGGAACGTTTACCAGTACACAAACACACATGAATATTTAGTGAAAATTTTATGTCATCGAGGACTTACAGACAATCAGTTAACTTAACAGCTGTTTCTTGGGATCCAGTACACAAACACACATGAATATTTACAGTATGGGAACTGTTTTATTACCGAGTTTTTATGTTTCAACGCCATTTTGACCATGATTGTGATTCGTTAGTTAGTTTGTCCGTTTGGAAATGAACAGTTTGGGGTGCTTATGCACATGCACACTGTTTATCCGTTTCTGTTCTGTGCATGCGCAGCATTTTACTGTTTCACTTGATCAATATGTTAATGTGTGTTTCGATTAACACTTAATAATTATACAATTTTGTGTAATGAATACGAGCTGAGTTTATGATTAGAAGTTTTCGGTTATCATTCAACTGGTATATTTTGATTTTGAAATCAAGGTAGATCGAAAACTTTACATTCTCCTGTTAATAGCAATTCCATCATGACAATGTTTGCTAATTTCAGAAACTTCTCTGTATATGTATATTTACAATTCCATATAACTGTTCAATTGCGGTATCATTAACATACGTGTACATATATATATATATATATTGAAACAATAAAAATGTTGGGCAAGGTAAATAGTTGAATTGTTCATTGATATAATTAAATATTTTACGTCTCTAAATAAGGTACCCAGCTAGTATGTACAAATTTAAAACCAAACATGAAACTTTGAAAGAACGTGTGTTTTAATTAATGATATCAACTTGCAAACACACGACTATCGATGCGTGTCGCAACATGGGGTAATTTTTGATAGATATGTCAACCAGGCCTTCTAAAATTGCCGTTTTTTCGGTTTTTGGACCGATTTCTGAAGTTCAAAACCGATTTTCGTTTCAAAGTTTGATAAAAAATCGGTCCAGATATTTTTTAAAGTTTAATAAAAAAATCGGTCCAGATATTTTCAATCAGTCGTATAAATTCTCATAAATTTCTCTTACCATGCCTGTGAAATACGCCTTGCAGCAATAACATATGACCCAATAATCCGATTGTTTTGTCACCTGCTGTGCGAAATGATGTAAATTTTTACTAAACCATTAATGATATTAGGGGGAGTTTATCGGAAGAGTCTATCGCCAGTAGCACGCCTTCAATGTGTGATCAGCGACCCGTAGCGTTCTGTCGGTTCATCAAAAGATTGTGTTTGCGTCTGTAATTTCTTTGATATACCGCTTGCCAAAGCTGGGACGGTCGGACCGAATATTGTTTGCGTCATTTAAAATATTTGATAAAACGTGCAGTGTTACTTGTTTGTTTCATTTGTTTAAAACAATAACTATATATACAAGCTGGTTTTGGTAATTGTACGTAGTGGCTAGCTACAGCAAAACGCATGTCAAAAATAAAAAAGTTGAATGAACCGTTACATTGGTTTCCACTGTGATTATTTCACGCAGCTTCCAGAACTTGCGTCATTTCCGGTGCGATCGAGCGTTTTTAATATAATGAAAATTATTCAGTGAAGCGGAAACATAATGTCAGTCATTAAAATGTACACAATGTGATAAAGTATGTTATAGATAATACACAGATAAACTTGAAATAGTTCCCTATTAATGAATAAACGGAGAAAATACATGGTGCAGCTGACATGGTGGGTGGGGTATGCATATGTCATTTTTTTTAAAATAAGTGCGATTCTTACGGTAGTAAAAAACCTGTACCGATTTGCATTTTGGAATTTTAGAAGGCCTGATGTCAACATTAGTTTGTGTTGCGAGTTTTTGTTACAATGCTGTGTGAACAGCACAGGATTAGATAAGTGTGCCAAAACCATCGTGATGAAAGGTGTGAATATATTGATATCGCAAATTCACTTGATTGAAATACAAATTACAAGTACATATATATATCTGTTAGAAAACTGAAATATTGTTTTTTGTAAGCATATTTTAAATATACTTTACGAAATGAGCTGATGAAAATATGTTACTCTGGTGTGAAATATGGCGTCTAGTCTAGCACCATCTCATTGGAGAGTATTTAATACACATCAGTTAACACATGGCCTCGGTAAATGACAGGCGTATTTTATGTTATGAGCCAGATTGAAGGTTCAACGCATTAGTGGTATTTAAATTTAATAATGAGATAATACACTCAATTTCTTAATTAAAGTTAATTTGTATTGATAAATAGTAAATAAAAACACACGAGATAAAAACCATTTTATCAACTTATAAAATTATATAATAGATTACGAAATATAGGTCTTAGTTTCATCAATTCACTAAAATAAAATATAATTTAATAAAAGTTATCGGATTTTACTTTGATTTTCAAAACATATTCAAGCTAGTATTAAAAAATATAACCATAAAATAGGCAATCCTTTGATTAGTTCTCATATATTGTAAACAAATAGACACAGATGTCTATAAACTACACCTTCCCATGGTATTCCAAATGAACGCTACCTAATGTCAATCTGGTTTACACGATCAACAGATGAAAAAGTTCATACCTATCGAATGGATAAACAATTTGTCAAACAACTAATAAATACACAATATTCAAATCTGTTAAATTAATATTTACATACAACATAATCATTTAAACATATAATTTGTTAAGTTGCTTCATAAAAGAAGATCGAGTTATTAATAATTTGTGTTGTAATTATCTTCTGCTACTACTACTATACTACTACTACTGCTACTACTGCTACGGCTACTACTTCTACTACTACTGCTGCTGCTACTTCTGATACTACTTCTACTACTGCTGCTACTGCTGCTACTTCTGATACTACTTCTACTACTACTACTACTGCTGCTACTGATGCTACTTCTGATACTACTACTACTACTACTACTACTGCTGCTGCTACTGCTGCTACTTCTGATACTACTTCTACTACTACTGCTGTTGCTTCTGATACTACTTCTAATACTACTGCTGCTACTGCTGCTACTTCTGATACTACTTCTGATACTACTACTACTACTGCTGCTACTGCTGCTACTTCTGATACTACTTCTACTACTACTACTACTACTGCTGCTGCTTCTGATACTACTTCTGATACTACTGCTACTGCTGCTACTTCTGATACTACTTCTGATACTACTACTACAGCTGCTACTGATGCTACTTCTGATACTACTTCTACTAATAATTATAATATTGTTGCTGCTATCAATACAACTACTACTACTACTGCCACTATTACTACTACTACTACAATTACTGATAGTGATATTGCTGCTACTTCTGATACTACTACTACTACTACTGCTACTACATCATCATTATCATTATTATCAACATCATCTTCATCATCAACAATCATTACCATTATCTTCATCATCATCATCATCAATCCTCATCAGTTGTTATTTTATGCAGCAATAACAGCATAATAGGTTTAATCAATATCAGTAGCAACAGATGTAACAGCACTATAATTATCACAGTCAACTGTATTAAAAGAATCATTGCATAATAAAATTACTAACACCACAACTGTCATTATAAATATCACCTCATTCATCATATTATAACCACCACTCCGGGCTAAGACGGAAGTGCGTTTGACTATCAATCCAATGGTCATGCGTTCGGATCCCCTCCTGGCAACACTCTGTATATCTATAGACAAATCCAAATGAGACGCAATGTTGTATAACAATTAACGTGGAAAGAGTGGCCGGGCGGGGACTCAAATGCACGGGCCCTGATTTGAAGGTCAAACCGACGATGCTTAGCGGGCCCATCTAGACGATACTGTAATCATCATAATACATACTCAATGCTGATTGACTGCAAGGCATTTAACAAAATACAGGCACTTTTTTACTCTGATATGTTTTAAAGGTTTCCAGATAAATGTTTCAATTTTTTGCTTATGTATAAAAATACACTTAAGTCGGTATTTGTCATTCTATTGTTTATAGACAGAAACTCTAATTGGTGACAGTGTTGTTGTCCCTTTAAATTTAGTCTAGCAGTCTAGCTGTCCATTATTATAGAATGCAGGACGGGGTCTGACTAACCCCCTCTGCCTCCCACCCCAAATTCCCTTAGTTGCAATGGCGTCTTGTTGGTTTTCCTTTGTGATCTACACAATGCATATTTGACACCTGTTGTTTTAGCAATAAAAGAAACATAAGCAATATTTTATTGACTGCAAAACATACATCTACTGTTTAAAATAATTTACATGATTTTGTTTTATGATTTAAGTATGTTTGAAAACATCAATTTTTCTCCGAAAAGAAATTTGAAATAGATATTTTAAAATACTTGATTTTATTAGCGCTAAATTGCATAAAATGTACATGCGATAATAATATCTTTAGAATGGCAACTAGAAAGTAAGTCGTTTGAGTTTCAATATATGTTTATAATAATGCATACATGTGTCAATGAATAAATGAGTGAGTGAGTGAATGAGGCGAGAGTGACTGAATGAATGACTGAGTGAGGAGAGAGTGAGTCAGTGAGTGACTGAGTGAGTGACTGAGTAAGTGAACGAGGCATATTAGGCATGGCAAGGTGAGGGAAAGTGAAAACTTGTCTCCATTTGCCACGTTATTAAATAACTTTAATAGTAATCCGAAAGCTAAAATTTTACCTATATTCATTTAAAAGCAATAGTCGGGAATGAAAATAAGAATGGAATTTATTTAATACATTTACTTGTAAGCAAGGAATTATATATACACGTCCATTTTTCTCTTTATGATTTCAACATTCCGTCAATATTAGCCGTAAAATCCATTGTCAATTGATTGGATATTTTAGTCGGGGGTGGCACTGCTTGCAGTCATGGGATTATAGATCTCTTAGTGTCGCATCGCCGGTGGCATATTTCACTAATGACCCCAGAATTGATAGTCAGAAGCACTGATTGTCTATTACCTGGCAGTGGCATAAAAATGATGCTAAATATTCAAGCAATCATTGTAAGACTTTAATGATGGGGAAGGGCATGTACCCAATTTATAGGAGTATAAAGTACATGTTATATATATTGTGCTGTTTTAAAGGAGCAGTACCTGATAACAACCCCCAACCCCCATCTTTATCTGTGCCTGTTATGAATAAAGGGAAAAAAAAAAAATTATTGCAGCTTATATAACTGTACATAAATTATGTCTCGCACAGAGGTAAAGTCCTTGCCATTTATTATTTGAGGTCTGTTAATGTATTATGATACTATTTACATAGTATTATGTACACTCTTCAAAATTAATGTACTATACCAATATTGACACCATTGGGCACATTTTAAATGGCCAGTCGGTGTTTCTTTCTTTGTGTATTGGTACAAAACTGCACCTACGGCAAAATGGCTGATATTAATCACCTCATAATGTACATTAGTATTTTGTGAAATGATATTTATGGTATCTTAATTTATTTTGTGATTGAAGTGTTTTAATTCTTACAGGGGGTCCTCCGGGCCTATGGGTCAAAGCTGGACAAATGATAAATTCCATGTAACTAGTATATACATATATAGCCCAATACGTATTAAATTATCATTGTGAATGGTTATGTTAGTTTTTAACTGGGGTTCACTGGTTTTTCAACCATCAAATGGGTCTGTTGCCAAGCGGTCTAAGGCGCCCTCTCAAGATCATTTACCTCTCACCGCTAAGGTCATGGGTTCGAGTCCCGCTTGCCCCAAAAACTTCATGACTTTTTTGTGACAAAGTTTGCCAGTTACTTATAGAAGGGCAGTGGTTCTACTCAGATTTAGTCTGAGGTCTTCTTCCTCCAAAAAACTTTAAATGCCATGTATAACCTGACATTTGTTGAAAATGGCGTTAAACCCCATTAAAAAAAAAAATGAAAACAATCACAAGATCTCTTACCTCTCACTGTTGAAATCATGTGTTTGAGCTCAGATCAGTCAAAATGCATTATAGTGGGAGAAAGTTTGCCAGTTATTTGTGGAACGATGACAGCAATTTTATACAAGAACATGTTCATGTCTTCCTCCTTCAATAAAACCGGATCTCGCATAACCTACAATGTATTGAAATGGTAGTAAACCACATTTAAAAGTAAAAAACTAAAAGAGGAAAGACAAAATAGATAATTGTCACACAAATAATGAGTGTATGCAGTCATGGGTATTCATTAGACAATTGCAATATCAAACCCGTATTTTTAACCTACAAGAAACCCAATCCTCTAATTGGAATCATGTACCCTAAAATATTGCTATTGTGTCGGCCATAGTCAAATTGACCTTAACTTACATGGGTTAAAAGAAAATCAATTTCATAATGACTCTCGGACAATATTGACGATATCGATCCTCTCCGACAAAACCACAACTTACATTTACCGTAACAATATGTTAATAAAAGTTGTTGTTACACACTTTGTTATCAGTGATTTTCGCAATAAGAGATTTCAATTCACCATTCTCTTATCTTGTGTATCTGGTTTTTAAATTTTTGTGAAAAGGCAGATTTAAATTTCTTTTTTCTGCTATGTCTCGAGTATTAATGTAAATAGCTAAACGGAAACCACAAAAGCTTTATTTGAATGGCCACAAAATTGAAAAATAAATCGGAAATGAAAAGGATTAATTTTTTTTTTTATATCAAAATACCTCTATAGATAAGAATTATACATATATTTAATTTGTATTTAATCAAACTGTTGCACTAACATGAACTTAAACAGGGCTGAATAAACATTTACCTTGTTTGATTTTTGTGCCAGAGTAAATCATTCGTACTTTTAGTTTCTTACCGGTTGACTTGGGGTCTTAAAGATTGCTTGATTTCGTTCATCTGTCCGTCCTGATCCATCCTGACTTCCAGACATTAGCGTCTGTGCTTTGATTTTCACATGCATTTACAATCATTTTTCTAATAACTTCATTAGAACATGATGACATGTCATGTCCAAACCTTGGCAGCTACCTCTAAGGTCAAGGTATGCACATAAATTGGGTATTATGGAGACTATGGATTTGTTGGTTGAGTCTGTCCTGTAACTTCCAAATGCATGGACTGATTATCAGATAACTTCATAGAAGTATTCAGCATAACATGATGGCGTGTATCGTGTATCACCTGGTTGGCTAGCTACAGGTCAAGGTCACATACAGGACTTCAGCATAATATGGAGGCTGTGTATTTCCATATACTGCTTCGTTGGTTGTTTGCCTAACTTCACAGACCGATTTTAAACATTTTGTTGTCAACCGGCAGGGGACTTTGTATTGCATGGCAGTACTTAATTCACTTTCTTTTATACTAGAATTTCTACCTTATTAAAACCTTTCATTATATTTTTATCATTTGAGTTTTGTTAATAATCTTTCATGGGTTTTAGGTTGAGATATTGATGTTCTGTCAAGGTTCCTATAAGAACTGATGGTTTAAAGGTTATCTCATTATCTACTTTTTTTTATTTTCAAAGCTCAAATCCATGACTTCAACTGTGAGAGCGATGACATTTTTGCTTTATTATTATCTTTTGAATGGGTTGAACGCCATTATGTTTATATGTGGTATATGAAGTTTTATTGGTGGAGGGTCAAGAGTGTTGAATAAATCTGAGAAGAACCATTGTCTAACATAAAGTTTTTGGAATCAGTGGGACTCACACCTATGACATTAGCAGTGAGAAGTAAGTGATTTTAAAACGGCGCCTTATACCACTCAGCCATGGAGAACCCATTTATTGTCTAAAACAAATGGGAATCTTTATAACAATATACATCTACTTCAAATCAGCATAAGACCAAATCAAGTGTTTGGGCTTTGTGTTTTATGTATAAATTCTGGAATGTTGTTTGTACGAGTTTAGGTCGAGCATTAAAAAAGTTTATAATTTCATGCCCGATTCTCATATGAAGGTCTTTTGATATGAATATATAATATTAAAGGTTTTAAATCATATTATGTCAATAAAAAAAAATTGTTTTAAATCCAAGATTATCTTTTATATGTTACTGTGAAATCATTAATTTTGGTAGGGGACAAACTGTCAAATTCTTGGGAAGAAGTCAACAACAAAATTAAGTACCCCACAAATTGGTAGTAGGCAAAAGTTTATTACATCCATACTGTATGGAACTCACCTTTGTCCAAATATTTATCCAATATTTATTCAATATTTTCTGCCTGGTGTTCTATCAATAAAAATAAATATAAAATTATACCTCATTTAATTTTCCATCTGTTTCATTACATTTACTATTCATGTCATTGTCAGAGGTAATGATAATGTTAACTTAAATATGCCTATCAATTTTTCACCAGTCGCAGTGATTGTGCTAAAAATTGATCATTTCCTAGAAGAATATTTCAGTAGCAGGTGTCATAACATGTTACATCAATATGCAAGACATTTTATTAGCTCTCCCCATAATAGATATTAAACATGCCAAAATAATTTATTTAAAAGGGATTTCCTAACTTAAGCTTAGCACCTAGGTGAGACTAAACAATTGTAACATATTTATGATGTATTAAATGAGTGATTTCATTTTGATTTCAGTTTGATCCGTTAAGCAAACTTGTTTCATCTTAGAAAGAATCTCAATGAAAATGTGAAGGTCATAATGCAATATTTCAGAATGGCAATTTAGTTTCAAGTTGACCACTCCAATTTAAATATCGATTTTGTCACGTTTTGATGGATTTAACATTCTAAACTTTTTGTTTTTTTATGCCCTCGCCATTTTCCTCTTAAGTCATTATTTTTGGACCGATTTTGACGTAAATTTATATTTGGTTTTATATCAACAAGACCCAGGTCAAGTTTGACAATGGATGGAATTGGGGTATATTAATTAGGTGATCTGGACTCTGATTGGCCAATGGTTTCCGACCTCTAAAATCGTTATTTATGGACCGTTTTTGATGAAACTTGATATTTGGCTTTATTGATATCTTCAATGTAGTTACAAAGTGGGGGCATCTGTGTCCAATTTCTAGTATTTATTAATGATAATGCATTTTATTCATTTTAATAATTATTATAGGGTTCTGTACCATTATATACTATAATTTTTTTTTTATTTGCAACCGTATAATTATGAGGTTTTTAACAATCGCAATTATTTGTTAATGGCGACATTATCATTAATTTTCATGGGGATTAAAAAATTCGTTGTTCGATGACTTATACGGTGCAAATTTAAAAATTACAGTATATTTAACCTTATTCTAATGCACTTATACATTTTTATCCCCCGCTGTGCTCTACAAGAAGTGGGCTGTGTCTGTGTATGCCCTGCTGTCCTCACTGTATATCCTACAGATGTGATTGGAATTTTAAGTAACTTCGCACAAATGTTCACTAGGACAAGACGATGTGTCATGCTTATGACTTGAGGGTCTGTTCGTCAATGGTCAAGGTCATAGTTCAAGGGTTTGGAAATCCAATGTATACTCTGTGTTTCCTCTTGTCTGGACCGTATCTTCTTTAGTTGTGATTGGAATTTTAAAGAACTTGACACAAATGTTTGCTAGGACAGATGATGTGTCATGCGAATGACTTGGGTCTGTTTGTCAAAGGTCAAGGTCATAGCTCAAGGTCAAGTGTTTGAAAATCCAATGTATACACTGTGTTTTTCCCTGTCCAGACCGTATCTTCTTTAGTTGTGATTGCATTTTTAGATGACTTGGCACAAATGTTCACTATGACCAGACGATATGTCATGCGACTGACTTGGGTCTGTTCATCAAAGGTCAAGGTCACAGCTCCGTCTGTCCGCCCGCTGCTCTCCGGACCTTATCTTCTTTAGTTGTAATTGGATTTTTAAAATATTGGCACAAATGCTAACCAGTCCAACACAATGTGTTGTGCAAATGACTTGGGTCTGTTCGTCTAAGATAGTTTTTCTTTTGTTTTTTGGGTAATAATTTTATTCATGGTTTGATTTAGAACATCACACCAGTGCTCACTGGGACAAGACAATGTGTCATATTACAGTCAGCTACATATTTCAGTTTGTGCCATTTACATGTGATTTCTGTGCTTGGCGACTTTTTCATTTTGCATAATTTAAGTTCACTCCTCTGGAAATGCCTCTAAGGGTTAACGAGGTGGCCGGGGATATAACCACATTAGTTGCAACCTCTTGTATCATTGAATTTTGCTCGTTAAAACAAGTTGGTTGAGCAACTAATGTTCAAATTGAACTTACCGTTTTGCCGAATGCCGCATATCAGCAAATAATGCACTCTAAGTAGTTTTAAGTAAAACTCAAATGAAATCACCTGTTTGAAATATGTAATACATCTTTATATTTCTAGCATTTTACAAACAAATAGTAATTTAAATTGACAGACATTTTAAACTACAATTTATACTGTTTTCGGTGACATTGCAAACAAATGATGTAGTTATACATGAAACACGAAAAACGTGGCGATTTTTCCAGCATATGCAGTTTTTAAACCCGCAAATCTAAGAGCACCAACCAATGAAATCACAGGAAATTTCTGAAGAGTGTTAGAATCTATTTTTTAAGACATGGAGTTTAATCCTGATATATACACCTTTTATGACAATTTGCTAACTTGAGAGTGTATACCCTTCTCACTAACACCAAGCCAAGTTTGAGTCCCTATCTCGGCATTATTAGTGATCACTCCAACCGAAGGGTGTTTTTCTTCGGTTTCTCCGCCATTTTTTTCCTCATACAAAAATTTGCCTTGATCCTAACCGTCGCAAGTGTGTAATTTGTACAGGCTTTGTAATATAATTTGTTGTGTAATCTAGGCTGCGTTCAGTTCGGTTAAACGTTTGATAACATTAGCTAACATATTTTCCAGGATACTGGCTCGACCTCGTATTAACAAGCAGTACACGTTAATTTTAGGGAACCAGCCATTAAACATGTTTGCTGTTTAACGATGCTGAACGCAGCCCTGTAAGCTTAGTAAATCAATTGTAATTCGTAACTGAGGAATCAATTATATTTAATAACATAAAGAATAATTGATCATTTCAGTGAAATATCCTTTTTTAATTTCATCGAGAAAGCACCGACTTTTGGTATGGTGAAGAATGGCAGAGTGTGAAAGCGTGGCGAAGTGTTGAAGAGCGACAAAGTGTGGTAGAGTGGCGAAGTGTGGAAGAGTGGTGAACTGTACATGCCAATTTCAGTGCTATATATTGAGTTAAATAGATCGCATGGTTCAGTGGTAGAGCACTGGACCCATGATTTGAGGGTTGTGAAATCAATCCTTTGATACGGCTATTCGTTGTGTCCTTGAGCAAGACACTTTTTCTGCATATGCTTGGTACTGGTTCTTTAAGTTACCCAGGAAGACTCTGAGCGTGATTTGTTTAAATTGTAATAACTTGCTTTGCAATCGAAGTAAAATAAATAAGTTTAAGCTTAATGATTTAAAATAAATTTGTATTCCACTGAAACAAACATTTTTTTTATAAAATTTAAAATTTAAAAAAGTGAAGATATCAAAAATAATTCACTGAGGAAGCTATAATTAATCAAAAGTCATAGAATAAACTTGAATACTTCAAAAAGACAAAAATAGTTTTAGATACCTATGATTATAATTTTCTTTTTTAAGGATTTTGTTTGTTTTTAATATACATATTCATGATATTAATTGACTATAAATAGATAGGTAACACATATTTTGTTACTCATGAACCCATGGTAAATTATAATTCTTTCTTCCGTACATGCTACTGCCTACCTGTGTGGTAAAATTAGTACTATAAATGTTACTATTTATAGATATAATCACTCTCCAGTAACCCTGATATATGATTGAAAATGGTATTTCAACTCCTGCTGTAATAATCACTTGATCTCCGATTGACGTCAGTTTTCACCATGTATCTACCAACGCATTGAAAGGAATGTCGATTTTGAACACTTATGTCAATATTGCAGGGTTCAATGTAGGCAATTTTAGGTCAAGTCAATATTTTGTAATGGGTGATAATGTAGACATACATTGCCTTTTAAAAACACTTAGTGAATAGAGTAGAGGTAGAAATAGGCATTTAAGTAGAATTTTCTTTCAATTTATGGCGCTACTGCAATATTCTGCCCTTGAAGTTGGATCTGTACAGTAGAAAAAGGGGCTTGTACAGGGTTGATAGAGAAATTATCAATGGCCATAAATCAGTAGTTTCTGTATAATTGTTAGTGTATGGTGTTTAACGTCGCTTTCAATTTTTCAGTTATTATATATATATCACAAAAGTGTCTACAAAAAATATGAGACAGTATTCTGAACACTGCCATACTGGAGTATCATGCTGCAGACACAGGGTATGATACTCCGCCCAGTCACATAATACGGACACTGGACTGACCAGACCAACAACTATACTCAAAATGCTAAGCACAAAATGAGGAATCTTCTAGCACCATATTTCAAGTCTTTGGTATGTCCCTGCCAGGAATCAAACCCACAACCTTTCGCATGCGAGGTTGTTGCTCTATACCCCACACCAATGCTGTGGTTTCTGTATAATTGTATTTTGTAGTTTATATGTATAATTGTATTGTGTAGTTTATGTGTATAATTGTATTGTGTAGTTTATGTGTAAGTGCATCTTTACTGAATAGTTTATATATAATTGTATTGAATAGTTTCCGTATAATTGTATTGTGTAGTTTATATGTTTAATTGTATTTTGTAGTTTATGTGTATAATTGTATTGTGTAGTTTATGTATAAGTGCATCATAACTGAATAGTTTATGTGTAATTGTATTGAATAGTTTCTGTATAATTGTATTGTGTAGTTTATGTATAAGTGCCTCATAACTGAATAGTTTCTGTATAATTGTATTGAATAGTTTCTGTATAATTGTATTGTGTAGTTTATATGTTTAATTGTATTTTGTAGTTTATGTGTATAATTGTATTGTGTAGTTTATGTATAAGTGCATCATAACTGAATAGTTTATGTATATTTGTATTGAATAGTTTCCGTATAATTGTATTGTGTAGTTTATGTGTATAATTGTATTGTGTAGTTTATGTATAAGTGCATCATAACTGAATAGTATTTGTAAAATTGTATTGAATAGTTTCTGTATAATTGTATTGTGTAGTTTATGTATAAGTGTGTCATAACTGAATAGTTTCTGTATATATGTATTGAATAGTTTCCGTATAATTGTATTGTTAATTTATGTGTATAATTGTATTGTGTAGTTTATGTATAAGTGTGTCATAACTGAATAGTTTCTGTATAATTGTATTGAATAGTTTCCGTATAATTGTATTGTTAATTTATGTGTATAATTGTATTGTGTAGCTTATGTATAAGTGCGTCATAACTGAATAGTTTCTGTATAATTGTATTGAATAGTTTCCGTATAATTGTATTGTGTAGTTTATGTGTATAATTGTATTGTGTAGTTTATGTATAAGTGCATAATAACTGAATAGTTTCTGTGTAATTGTATTGAATAGTTTACGTATAATTGTATTGTGTAGTTTATGTGTATAATTGTATTGTGTAGTTTATGTATAAGTGCATCATAACTGAATAGTTAATGTGTAATTGTATTGAATAGTTTCCGTATAATTGTATTGTGAAGTTCATGTGTATAATTGTATTGTGTAGTTTATGTATAAGTGCATCATAACTGAATAGTTTATGTGTAATTGTATTGAATAGTTTACGTATAATGGTATTGTGTAGTTTATGTGTATAATTGTATTGTGTAGTTTATGTATAAGTGCATCATAACTGAATAGTTTATGTGTAATTGTATTGAATAGTTTCTGTATAATTGTATTGTGTAGTTTATGTGTATAATTGTATTATGTAGTTTATGTATAAGTGCATCATAACTGAATAGTTTATGTGTAATTGTATTGAATAGTTTCCGTATAATTGTATTGTGTAGTTAATGTGTATAATTGTATTTTGTAGTTTAATGTGTATAATTGTATTGTGTAGTTTATGTGTATAATTGTATTTTGTAGTTAATGTGTATAATTGTATCTAGTAGTTTATGTGTAAAGTTGTATTGTGTAGTTAATGTGTATAATTGTATTGTGTAGTTTATGTGTATAATTGTATTGTGTAGTTTATGTATATAGTTGTATTGTGTAGTTAATGTGTATAATTGTATTTTGAAGTTAATGTGTATAATTGTATTTTGTAGTTTATGTGTATAATTGTTTTGTGTAGTTGTTGTGTATAATTGTATTTTGTAGTTTATGTGTATAATTGTATTGTGTAGTTTATCTATAAGTGCATCATAACTGAATAGTTTCTGTTGATTAAATTGTGTAGTTTATGTGGATAATTGTATTGTGTAGTTTATGTATATGAGCATCATAACTGAATAGTTTCTGTATAATTGTATTGTGTAGTTTATGTATAAGTGCCTCATACCTGAATAGTTTCTGTATAATTGTATTGAATAGTTTCTGTATAATTGTATTGTGTAGTTTATATGTTTAATTGTATTTTGTAGTTTATGTGTATAATTGTATTGTGTAGTTTATGTATAAGTGCATCATAACTGAATAGTTTATGTATATTTGTATTGAATAGTTTCCGTATAATTGTATTGTGTAGTTTATGTGTATAATTGTATTGTGTAGTTTATGTATAAGTGCATCATAACTGAATAGTATTTGTATAATTGTATTGAATAGTTTCTGTATAATTGTATTGTGTAGTTTATGTATAAGTGTGTCATAACTGAATAGTTTCTGTATAATTGTATTGAATAGTTTCCGTATAATTGTATTGTTAATTTATGTGTATAATTGTATTGTGTAGTTTATGTATAAGTGCGTCATAACTGAATAGTTTCTGTATAATTGTATTGAATAGTTTCCGTATAATTGTATTGTGTAGTTTATGTGTATAATTGTATTGTGTAGTTTATGTATAAGTGCATAATAACTGAATAGTTTCTGTGTAATTGTATTGAATAGTTTACGTATAATTGTATTGTGTAGTTTATGTGTATAATTGTATTGTGTAGTTTATATGTTTAATTGTATTGTGTAGTTTATGTGTATAATTGTATTGTGTAGTTCATGTATAAGTGCATCATAACTGAATAGTTTATGTGTAATTGTATTGAATAGTTTACGTATAATGGTATTGTGTAGTTTATGTGTATAATTGTATTGTGTAGTTTATGTATAAGTGCATCATAACTGAATAGTTTATGTGTAATTGTATTGAATAGTTTCTGTATAATTGTATTGTGTAGTTTATGTGTATAATTGTATTATGTAGTTTATGTATAAGTGCATCATAACTGAATAGTTTATGTGTAATTGTATTGAATAGTTTCCGTATAATTGTATTGTGTAGTTAATGTGTATAATTGTATTTTGTAGTTTATGTGTAAAGTTGTATTGTGTAGTTAATGTGTATAATTGTATTGTGTAGTTTATGTATATAGTTGTATTGTGTAGTTAATGTGTATAATTGTATTTTGAAGTTAATGTGTATAATTGTATTTTGTAGTTTATGTGTATAATTGTTTTGTGTAGTTGTTGTGTATAATTGTATTTTGTAGTTTATGTGTATAATTGTATTGTGTAGTTTATCTATAAGTGCATCATAACTGAATAGTTTCTGTTGATTAAATTGTGTAGTTTATGTGGATAATTGTATTGTGTAGTTTATGTATATGAGCATCATAACTGAATAGTTTCTGTATAATTGTATTGTGTAGTTTCTGTATAATTGTATTGTGTAGTTTATGTGTATAATTGTATTTTGTAGTTTATATGTATAATTGTATTGTGTAGTTTATGTGTATAATTGTATTGTGTAGTTAATGTGTATAATTGTATTGTGTAGTTTATGTCGAATTGTATTGTATAAATGCGTCATAACTGAATAGTTTATGTATAATTGTACATCAATGGTACAATATTTCAATGGTTCCTGTCTAATTGTATAATGATTGGGTAATTCTTGTTTCATCATACAATAATTCAATAGTTTCTGTATAATTGTATGATAATTGCGTAGTTTTGTGTAGCTGCACTATAACTGAAAAGTTTAAGTATAAGTGTATGATAATTGAAAAGTTTAAGTATAAGTGCGTCATAACTGAAAAGTTTAAGTCATAACTGGAAAGTTTAAGTCATAACTGAAAATTTAAGTCATTACTGAAAAGTTTAAGTATAATTGTATTGTAACTGAGCACTTTATGTTTATATGTTTTAAATCTTAATAGTTTATAGTATAATTGTATAATAAATTGAATAGTTTGGTGCATGTGCATGACAATTTTGTAATGAATGTACAGGTGCACTAATAAATGACAATTTAAAATATTTAAGTTACGTTTTAAATCAAAGGACAAGAGCCTGAAAATGGGCAAAACAGAGTAGCTGTTGTTATTTTCTTATCAAATTATCGTAACTACCTTTTCTTAATCCCAGTTCTCAGAATTTTTGAATGTCTTGATGAGAATATTGTTTAAGCCAATAAAATAAAGTTTTACCATAGAACCCCCCCAACGCAGACCCCCAGAACTCTTTATAATACCCAATCTCTCTCAATGCTGTTTTTAATCTTATCTTGAACTGTCAGAACAAGCCTTTGTTCATGCAGGGCAATATCTACCCATATATATTCAATCTTCCTTTTGTGGAAAAATATTTGAACAGTCGATTATTTAACACTTCTATTCACATAATTTATCATAATTCTTTTATTCATCGGCATTTACTGTGACAATATTTAAGGAAACATTTTTTGGGTTTTTGGAAAGGTGCCAATTATATTGAAATGGCAATAAAATTCCAAGTACCCATGATAAAAACGTGCTTCTTTTCATTGTTCTGGAAGAAACCAGTTTAATGTCAATGCAGTGTTTTTTTTCTCACCATTTTGGGAAGATGACCCATACCCTTGGAATTGGGAATTTTAGCGGCATTTTCATTAACATTGGGAATTTTTTTTGCATTAAATATATTTATATATTTATAAAAAGTGTACACTTGCTTATCAGGCCATTTAATTAAATAATCAATGTCATACTAAATTCAGAATGGGGAAAACTTTCTTTATTTTATCAAGGAAGTATGGCTAGTTTCAATTTACATTTTTGAAGCTTTCAATTGGGAATGTTTACCATTCAATTGGGAAAAAAAGATACTATTTGCCATTGGGAATATGACCCAATAACGGCTATAAAAATGGCCGAAAAAAAACACTGCAATGTTAGCCATTGTGATGTAGTTATTAGAAGTAAACTTTAAAAGAATAATAAGTTTAGTTTATACTAATTTCTTTAAGCTTGATTGCGATGAAAGCTTAAAGCTTATATGAACCGCTCTCGAGTCCACTACCTGGGTAGAACCAATACTGGGTGTTCTTTTATGATAAGCATTGGGTTGAGCTGGGGATTGAACCCACAACCTCTGGCGTGTTTGAATTGGCTTAATGGGATCCAATATATATCTTTAACATGCTCGCACAAAAGTAGGAAATTATAACCCTGCCTTTTCTTTGATATTTCTTTGACCATATCTTTAACATGCTCAGAGAAAAATCTTCCTTTATCTGGATGGTGGATGCCCCTAGAATCTGGTGGGCTTGCACATTATTAAAGTGTCAGCTTAAGTATAATGCCAGTAAATGCAGTGACACAATACTATTGATAAGTATACTAAAGTCTTTACAGAATAATCTACCTTTGTATGAATGATTTTAAGCAAGAAAAACGCTATTCATTAAAATGATATCATACCTGATATATTTTGTTCAAGTTCTATTTTCGTGTTTGGTAATAACATAAGTGCTTAAATCATTTTCAAAAATAATATTTTATGTAATACAGTCAAACCTGTGTTAGCTGTCACCTCTATTGAGTAGCCACTTGTCTTAAAAAGCCACATTTGATATTTCCCATTTCTATGCTTTCAAGAGCAACTTAAACTGCATTAAGCAGCAACCTGTCCTAAAAGACCACTTTTGCTCACTCCCTTGACTGGCTGCTTAAGACGTGTTTGACTGTACTGGGTTTATGCTTAATGAGTCAAGTAATTATGATTAAAAAATAATTAGAACAGCCATGAGCTTTGTTGAGAGCTTAAAATTTAATGAGTGTTACAAATATCAAAATGAATTCAGAAAGTTTGCATAACAGATTTGTATTTGATTTTTTTTTTCATATTTAGGATTTTGTTGATGAAGGAACTATACAGACAAGGAAAAGCAATTGATTAATTCTTCACTCTGACATACTTTCTGATTTTATAATGGAAACATAAGACTTTCTCATCTTTTCTATATTTTGTCTTGTTATTGATATAAGATTAGATAGCCAATGCTCCCCACTCCCCCACCCCCCTTTTATTTATACTTTTACAGAAGGTGGGAAAATGTAGTTTAAAATCAAGAGCCACAAAAATGGTAAACAGACTAACCTCTCTTGAGCAGCCAGTCAAGGTAAGGAGCAAAAGTAGCCTTAAGACAGGTTTTTGTTTAATACAGGTTAATTGCTGTGAAAGCATGGAAACTGGATTGAGTAGCAAATGTGGCTGCTTAATACAGGTGACCACTAACCCAGGTTTTAGTGTATATAAGAAGCTCGTAGGTTTGCCGACTTCTAGAAATAATGACTAGTATCATGACTGAATTTATACTGAAATAATGCTTTTTATAAGTAATCTGTAGAGAATCACTGGCAGAGGAATTGTTCCTTTGAGTTATTGCCAAGTCTTAATTATCAGTTATGAGAACACAACCATGGTTGTTAAAATGGATGCCATCATGTCCTTCCATCCATCCATTCATCCATCCATGCAATCACATATACACCATGATGTGGATGATGGGTCGAGGCTTCTCGGGACAGATATTCCAATTTGACGGATTTAACATTTATTAAAGGGAGACAACTAATGCAATAACTGAAAATGAACTCCAGCAGTTTTTACTGTTCTTTTATTTCTCCTTAACAGTTAACAATTTACAATAACAATAAACAGATTTTTCATGAAAACACAATATTATTAATGACAATAATAATGGGGCGATTTGAATGGAAACTCTGAGAGAGATGAGATGAGTGAATTAATGAGATAACCCATCTGTCTGATAGAAGTAATGAAATGTAGCAAATGTCAAATGAGATAATGATGTGTAAAGCTTCCAAATAATCTAAAAGATATCAAATGTGATCAAAAATGATTGAAAACAGGAGACTTAAAGCTGTAAGTAATTGACCTGACACGAGAACGATTATCACTCGCTCACTGGCCACATGACATTGTTTGTCCCAGTACATGGTAATTACAGTGTAGTGTTTACTAAGACATCGTTTGTTTGTCTAAGGAAAATGGCGGAAAGCAACCAACATTGATCGCTGATTATCAGCTTGTTTAAATGAAGCCAGCTTCAGGTCAATTGAAATAACTGTACAATCACCTCGACTAATATTTTCCAGCTACTTCCAAGTCTTCTCTCCGTCTCTTCCTTTAACAATTGGGTTTAACATAATCAATGTTCAAGGCATTCCAGCTTATACTAACACTAATGGAAAATGCAGCAGGCATATATATATATATATATCACTGTCAATATTCAGAAATAATCAATGTTAATTCTTCAAGGAAAATTAACTTTATCCCCTTCTAAATGTTAGTGACATATATATCATTTTTAAAATACATGTAATAAAATCCTTAGGCTGTAATAGATGAATTCCTAGATTATCTTCCAAGCTTGCACCTGAGTTTTTTAACAGCCTCGACATATTTTATTGTCATTTAGTTCTGATCAATTTTAAAATGATTTCTTTAATTTTTTGTCTGATACGAAACTCCCATTTTAAAGTCTTAAAACAAATATATAAATTACACAACCCACCCTGGTTTTGAAAAAAAAGTTGATAAAAATCTAGGAATTAATTTAATATGACCTTAGTGATGGGCATGTGACCTTAGTGATGGGCATGGTAATTATTATTGTAGTTCTTTTATTTAAATGCATCATGCATGGATAGGAAATAGCTGCAGTTTGTTTTGTGTTTAAAGGACACTAAGATTTTACATTCATTGCCTGCTTTAATATCTGCTGTTGACAGGTTTCCGTCTAGTGGTATTTGTTGTTGTTTTTGTTGTTCCCTTTCTGAAATTAGTGCCCATACCGTTAGTCTCCACTATTGAACCCCTTCTGTTCTGTATCCTCAGGGGCCTCCTGTAGCCTCTTGTGGCCTGAGTCCCCACACCGGTCATTCTCATGGTAGTGTTCTCATCAACAAGAGAGTTGTGGTTGTTCTTTAAATCGTTTACCATCTTACGCAAGTTTTCTAATGTCTTTTCCTTTTCCAAGTGTTGTACATTCGCTGTTTCGAGCACTTGACATTTTTCTCGCAGGATCGCATTTTGACCTTTCAGTACCTCAATTTCTTCTGAGTGCTTTT
Source organism: Panopea generosa (assembly GCA_029582155.1). NCBI lineage: Eukaryota > Metazoa > Mollusca > Bivalvia > Adapedonta > Hiatellidae > Panopea > Panopea generosa. The sequence continues at coordinate 63,907,167 of CM055904.1, forward strand.
CCATCTGGAGTCTCTGCTGTTGGCGCAAATTTTCAAGTTTATTTATAGATTTACAATAGTCGTATAGCTCTGTTAGCATTTTTTCTGATTTTTCTTTCTCCTTACTGAGCTCACGTTCGAGTTGTTTGGAGACAAACTGTGCATCTTTGACTAAGGTAGGTAACTTATGCAGCTTGTCCTGATCCCCCAGTATGTAATGACACTGTATGATCAAACCCTCCATTGCATTAAGTCTATTTATAAGTGTATCAATTTCTTCTTCAAGTTTTACAACAACAGAAGACAGGTCTTTCAGCTTGTCTGTATTGGCACCATCAACATCGTCAGATCCATCCTCGGACCTACCACCATCTACTTCATCGTCTAGTTCCTTACCTGCAGTTTGACTGTCAGTGCAGTTTTCATCACGGACTTTATTGTAGACTCGTTTCAGGTCATCTTGCACAAGATTTGGGGGAGGACTTGTACATGACCCTCTTTCAGATGTTTCAATGATGCCGTCATCAGTTGAGGGGGCTTTCTTTTTAAGTCTGAAAATTGACATATAAACATTGTTCATTCTACCAGATTTTGACTTATTTACCAAACATCATTTGACTCACCGCACCAGTGTTCTAGGGGTAGAACGTCTACATCTGGAAGGTCGTGGGTTCGATCCCCTATCGGGTCATACCAAAGATTTGAAAAATGGTACTAGAAGTTACTTGGTGGGGTATCATACTATGTGTCTGCGGCATGATACTCTAGCGTGGCAGTGCTTCAAATACTGTCTCAAGTAGAAACCATCACAATATGATTGAAAAATTGTTGAAAGTGATGCTTAACACCAACCATAACATCTTACTGTTGAATCATTGTCCTACCTAATTTGTGTATTTCATAGGTTTAGTTACAAAATAATGTATGATTTTAACAATTTCATTTATCCTATATTGTTAAGTATAAAATGTAACGATTATTCTATTTATCAAACAACTCATTAGTCATGGACAGACGTATCTGCATACATCGCTCTGCCATAGCAATTAACTAAAACAAAGAATCGGTCACAGCTAATGGTGGACATACGGACACGTGTTACACTTAGCTAAAAATAAACGTAGGATGTAGGCACGACCAGCAATTAACAAGCAATGAGCAATTAATAAGGGTTGTTTTATTGCGAAAACAACTTGACAGCCGTGCGAGGCTAAAGGTATATAAACGACCAAATTTACTTACACCAGGAGTCGGTTTTCGAGATACTTTTAGGCCATGTCAATTTTGACAGAACTAAATTAAAACTGCGTGCTGTGAACATATAAGTTAAGAAATAAGAACTTGTGATTACTTATAGAACTGAAACAACTTTAGGAATTTGTAATGGTGATAACTTCAGAAATTAAACATACAGTAACTTTAGAAATTGTGCTTGTGGTAACTTTGATTTAGACTTGTAATAAATTTTGATTGAACTTGTAATAAACATTTATAATCTTAACTAAATTGTTAACTTAAGTTTAAACCCTCATTATGCTACAAAAATCCAAACTATTTGAAGGGTTGTTTTTCATGAGTGTTAATGTAAACCAATACAAAGGTCAAGTACCTTGATATGTCACCTTGGATTTTATATTTAACAAAAATGGATAAATGAAATTGTTAAAATAAATCATATATTTGTAACTAAACCTATGAAATACCCAAATTAGGTAAGTCTATTGCTTGTCTATCAAAACAAAAAATCAAAACAAATAGTGTTAAAATAAAAGTTCATCTCTCTAGAGATATGATGTTTTGGCCAATCAAAGGTCCCAGGTTCCATCTAGGAATGTATTCCATGACTTCTAAAAAACAACACCAAAGTGGAGCGGTACTGTTAAGTAGATAGAGTGTTGAATGCTTATGTTAAAAATTGTAGGTTTGATCCTCAGTTTAATTTGTTGGCCACTCCAAAACAAGTACTGTAGAACTTCAATAGCTCGAACTCGGTCTCTAGAACAACTAACTCGGTCCCTGCCAAATTCCTATATAATTTCTATTGTTCTACCACCGATGGCTAGAACATTGATAGGTTGAACAGTCGAACTAGAAATTAGGTCCCACCAACACACTTACCTGTGTTTTTTGCACCTTTCGGTCGAACAACTAATCAAAGATAAAGAGAATCGGAGAAATTTGTTCACGCATTCAAAGGTGTGAAGTAATTTCGTACACGTCATAATATTCCCACTGTCTTAAAAGGCGAGAAGTTTGTTATGATAATTTAGCGAGTGTGTTTATAACTGGTTACACGTTTGCTTTAATTGTATACCGCATGTTCCATTAATTAAGTTAATTTGATTCTTAATTTGATGTTTATTTGTAATTTAAGATGAAGTCAAAATAAAACCAATTTATATTGCAAACATTGAAAAGTAACGAGTGTCACATGCACTTTTACCCTATAAATCTTAGACATGGGAAGTTTAGTCTCATTGCACAATGTCAAATTTAACAACACATTTACCTGAAGAAGAATGGCTGAGCAACTTCGTGACGGACCCGGTAACCGGGGTATAACTAAGGCAGCCTTTTTGACGATTGCCGAGCAACTTGGTGAAGGACCCGGTAAAACCGGAGTGTGATTATCATGTCATTTACATTCTTACGCACACCGAAAGCTTAATATAGCTTTTTATACATGAGAACCGTATATTCCCTAATTAATGCCCCCGGGGGCATTATATTTTACAAGGTGGGGGCGTTTATAAAAGATAAAAAAATCAAATTTAACAACAGTTAAAAATACAATGATAAAACCAATAAAGTCATGGAAAAAACCTTAAATCCAATTTAAATCCCCGAAAAAGTGGTTCAGAGTTATTTGAGAGTGAATAAAATAATCGACATAGGATGAAAAAAAGCTGAAAATCTGTATGAAATTATTAGTCTGCGTACTGGAATATCCGAATTTATGGTCAGTGCACTCTTCACTTTAAATCACCTGGATGCTTGCTCTTATCAACGTGGAACAATGAGCTTTCAGCGTACACAGACTAACCGCATTGTCGACGTTTTGTAATGTTTTAATTGACAGACGGTATTTTTACTAGTATTAAACAACAAATATGGGGAAGTATTTGTTCAACCAAAAGTGGTTAAGTGGTCACCCAAGATACAAACAATGGGTTAAAGAGTTAATAAGAGGTAATAAACACTCCGCTAATTGTTGTCTGTGTAACAAAAAAACGATCAGGGAAAGATGGGTGAATACGCACTCATATCGCATATACGATTTATTTTTTGATTTTCCAGAAAAATAGGTGGGGGGGGGGGTGTTTATTAGAGTTGGGGCGTTTATAAGGGAATATACAGTATATAAAATTATGATGATAAAATGTAAATTAAGTAATTTTAATGTAATACAATTAATCATATTTAGAAATTATCATTTCTTGTATACTGGATTTTTCTGCGTAAACAAGAAATACACTTCATTTACATCATCTATTGCACCTGTTCAAAGCGTACACATGGGATTCAATAGCACGCTCACAAACGTACTTTTACACCATGTACATGTACGATGATTGTTGTACCAGGCTTGACTCGAACTACCGCTGACTCGAACTATTTTGTCCAGTCCTGTCGAGTTCGAGCGATCGAAGTTCTACTGTACTTTGTACTTGTTCTATGCAGGAAGTGGACTTGAGAGTTATTCATATAAACTCAGAGCTTACCTCTCAATTGAGCTAAAATTAATAGGTATATAAACTTTTAAATCCTTGTAAGTTGTACAATGAAAGAAAAAGGTTCACCTTCTGCGTTCGTACTGAATCTGTTCAGAGAACCATTTTTCCATAGATTTCTTGTCGATCTGTGAGATTCTTTTACTCTGTCCAAACTGTTTATGTATGAAGGTGCCCACTCTTGTTTTTATGTCTGGATCAGCTGTCAGATCTGGCACTGATGGTCGAGGTGTAACTAAAATAGGCAAAAATGTGGTTGACATTAACATATGTGAAGAAAACTGTACACAAAAAAGGGAGCAGCTATAATATATAATTTTTTTTTCAAATGTAATATATGTATTTGTTTAACTCATGGCAGCTTAGAGTATATGTTAATTGATTGATTTGTGTCAGCATTAATTATCAACAGTTTGTAATCACTACACGATTCAATAAAATGTTGATACGCGCCAATTTTGCATTAAATTAAAGCATGACATTTTACTAAAATGCCCGTTTTTACATCCGGGTTAGAAGGCAATGGTGACCAAATTTAATGGGTTTATTTTTTTCGTTTATTTTTTACATATCTAAGTATATCTGCTGCATTAACACACATGTTGTATAACAATGTACACGTTACCTTTCAGTAATGATTGGGTGAAGTAATAGGTGCAAATAAATAGGGGCAAATAACTAATTGAACTTTTTGCGAAAATGCGGGAGACACTAATTTGGGTCTATCCATCCATCTGTCCATTCGTCACACTTTGGTTTCCGTTTAATAACTTGTGAATCTTTTGAAATTGTAATATAATGTATAAAATGACAAAACACAGGCTAAGTTTGATTTTATGGGTATTCTGTGAAAAAATCATATTTTTGGGGGTTTCCATGCAATAACATAAGAATGCCAAAATTAAATCTTTTGAAATTTTAAGACACTGTTTATAATGACAAAACACTGGCTAAGTTCGATTTAATGGGTTGTGGCATTTGTAGTTCTACAGTTATGCCCCTTTAATTTGTGAAAAATAGTATTTTTTGGTGTTTCTGTGCAATAACTGAATCATATATTTTGAAAAAGTTGGGGGACAGAAATTCACTAAATTTGTTTGTTTTAGGTAAATTTTCTCTGTAGCCCAGTTAGATATTAAGTTAAATATCCTGTTTTCATTCTGTGGATCCTGGCAACTGTGTTATATTACAGAACCCGAGTGTAATAAACACTTAGACTATGTTAGTTTCATACCAGCTCAGCTAACCAGGCTTGGAAATTTACAGCAATTTTACCCGATACATTAAGCCTTCAAGGGATAAAATATGTGACACATACTGAGGTCAGACTGTGGCTCTGTGATGACAGCAAGCTTTAGGTTTCCACATGTACAGATGAGGGAGTTTTGCCGACTGAGCGTCTCTGATCTGTAACTCGTGTCCAACATGGTCGCCAGCCAAGGGTAGTCAACTTTGATTATATCCACAAACAGATCAAAGGCTTCTGGCCCACGCTTAGGGAGCATAGAGAGCATTTTGTATGTTTGTTCAGTTTGGGTCTTCTCTGCCTGTAGAATCAGAAAAATGAAAATGTATTGGATTATATTTTTATAATTATTTTTCACATAGTTAATTTTAGGTTGCAGGATTGTAATAAACCTTTGACATTTTTTATATTAACCTTGAGTAATATCACTTCCAATTCATTGTTCGGTGTTTTTTTTTTATAGCTCCGCTGAGCTCTCTTACGTAACGTGCCAGATTACTTTTTTAATTTCCTAAATTCACGGTGATTTGTCATGGTAATATGGTTTTGAAATGACATTTCATTCAATGATTTAAGGAAACTAATAAGCAAGATTTATTCTTGTTTCTTACAGAGGTCATCTGTTAAATAAATGGTAAATGTACCATCTTCCGGAGTTATGTGATGAAAACAATCTTATATTTGTGCTCATTTGTTATTGAATTTATGAAACTCCTATGCAAAAAGTGATATAATTCTCGCATAATATATTTTTGCCAACTCGTTTAATAAATTCAATAACAAAAGAGCACTCATGCAAGATTCCATATCTAATTCAGTCATTTTACTGCTGGAGATATTATTATAAGTGCTGCTTATTACTGGAGTATTCATGCTGTAAATGTATGGCATGATACCCCAACTGGTCACATTATTCTGACACCGGGCCAACCACACCTACAGCTATCGTTGAAATGCTGAACAACAAGTGTCCAGCCAGAAACTGCTATAGGTTATTATTTTACAAGTCTTTTGTATGTATGACCTAGTCAGGCATTGGATCCATAACCTTTCACGTGTAAGGTGGACACTCTACCGCTAAACCATATATAATAATTCAAAATGTTTCATCAATTACTACATTACCATAATTATAAAAAGCTATATTAACATACTTATATTGAAGACTACACGGGTAATTTGTTATTAAACAACTTTGCTCCAATGCGAGCAAAGTACTACAAGTTGAAAGTATGGAAAAGCTTTTCGATAAAGTTGATGTAACATATACATATATATTTGATATTTTAAAAGAATGAAATGAAAAGCCATTGAGGGGTTAATTATTTTGAGTACCGTTATAATTATGATATTGATCACCCAACGGTCCGGCACAACTGAATCGTGGGTACGGACATGTAAAACTTAATGCTGCTACACCGACTCACCAGGATAAGTGAAAATTCAGAAATCAATCACAGCATCTCTTTTTTTCACATCCCCTGTTTTTTAAACTTCAGTATAACAGTTTATTTAGTTATTCTTAATTTTATATCCATAAGACTTGTACCATAATTATAGATTAAAGTAAGAACAAGTTGTTTATTGTCAGGACGAGCAGATTTTAGAAATACTTGTCTGACTGGACAAGTGAAATAAAAGATAAACGTAATGGCCTGTTGATTTCTTCATTATTTATTTGTTAATAGTTTTATTACATTTTAACCGTAAACAGGACTTGAAATGACAACCTTAGCGGTGAAAGGTAAGTGATCTTGAGACAATGCCTTAGACCACTCTGTCACAGAGGACCCTAACAGAGTCTAAAACAAGTTAATAATATAATCATTATTCATACAAGAATACTAGACATATGAGTTCAGTCAGAAGCACATCTGACTATCAGTCCAGGAGTCTTTTGTTCAATCCTGCCCGGTCACGGTCTCCATGATGATTGATATATGACATTGCATAACATTATCATTCGTCTCTCACCACTGATTCAGGTGGGAAATGTTTCAGTAACTTCCAGAGATTGGCATAAAAAACTCACAAATAAGAGTAAATAAATAAATTAAAATACCTTTATTAAGTCAATCCATGCCCTTTCAAAGATCTTCTTCTGGAAAAATGAGCCGAGCAGTTCTTCTGTCATTATGAGGTCATCTGCGAGCTGACGATAGTGCCTCTGTATCACTGAACGCTGTGCTTCATTCATCTTGGTGATCTAGGTGTTGTTGAGTCTTTCACTGTGGGGAAATGAAGAACTGGTGAAATAACAAATATCTCATACTGTGCTTCAGTGTGTTTCACATTTACTTTATTGACCCTGCCAGCATTTGTAGATCCTTACTTTCCATTATTTTCAACAACAAAAAAAACGTACTGATCCAAATCCAATTATCACAGATCCTGGGCTTTTTTTTATAAAATATTACAATCACTTACGCTCAGTATAAATTTATGATGTTTCTTTGTGATTCATATATACAATGTCGTGTTCTGGGAAGATTAAAAGTTAAACATGTGATATTTCATCAAATAAAATGGTTGACGTCATAAAATTAGATCAACTTTTTTTGATATGAAAATGACCTGGCATTTTAACCCTCAGATTAATTTTTCAAGTTTCACAATAATGTGGTCTTATAAACTGTTATAATTATATACTGGCAAATTGAACAGTTTTCAGTAACAATATATATTAATCGGATCATAGTTAAGTCCATTTGTCAAGTAACAGTGAAATATTGTTATAATTTTTAATCTGTTACGCCTGTATTGTGGTTTCTATTATTTTAAACCCTTTTTCTGTTAATGTTTTAATACTATAATCTACCAATCCTTAGGTCCAGTTATATTTCTCATTACAGTTTATGTTATGTTCTACTGATATCAGATTGGTCGATTGATGACCTCATTAATCTTTCTCGTTTATGTAGGTCAGGGATACTGGTGGTTTTAAATTATCAGTTTTAATTCCATTATTTATACTCCCACTAAATAAGTTTGTGGATGAGCTGTATACGGATCACTTGGTCCAATCCCAATTGGAGAGGAAGATTTGGATTATATATGGAGACACTGTGGTCAAGGTCACTGTTGCTAAAAATAGAATAATGATTTCTGATTGGTAACTTTTATAAGGAATGAGATATTGCCCTAAAACTTGATGGAGAGGAAGGCTAGGATTTCATACAGGGTCACAGGGGTGACGGTCAAGGTTATCATTGCTAAAAATTGAAAAAAAAGTTTTCTTACCAAAACTATTTTTACTGCCATGGAGTAAAGGTCAAGGTCACTGTTGCTTAATATAGAAAACATATTTTTTTTACTTATAACTTTAGTTTGGAGTGAGAGATAGAACAAAAAACAAGCTTAAAAACATCTTTCCTGAATTATGTTAAAATAATTTACCTAAATTAACAATTGGGCTAAAAGTATGTGCTAGCATTGTTACCTTGGTCTAGTTGTCTCTCTTCTTCTATTGTTCTAGTAATAGCAAATTTGTTTATAAATCACGCTGATCATGACAATGAACTCAGTGGCAACCAATTGTTTGTGAGGTATGAATCACTTTTAGTGATATATCTAGTTATTTTTACGTTGAATGTGAATCTTGTCCAACTTTCGCTCGAAGTCTTCTTATACTACCACAGTACATCTAGGTATGTCCAGATAAACTTTCTTGCTCAAAGATCTAAAACACTCAAGAACCCCCAACCCTTCACTTCAATTGTAAGTCTGAATGAAGTGCGCTACCTTTATTGATTCATTGATTGAATAAATATTTAGGGTCATTTTTATTCAGTTGAGGGCTAACAGATGATCAGTTAACCAACAACTGTTGCCTGGGATCCTGGAAGGTTAACCAGTATTCTCATCTCCGAAAGTAATTGATAGCTTTCCAACTTGAATCAGCAGTGAGAGACAAATGATAATGAGACGCAGTGTCGTATATCAGTCAACATGGAGACTTCTCACTGTCTGGCGGGGATTCAAACTTACGATCCCTGGATCAGATGCGCTACCAACTTAGCTAATTGGGCCCGGCACTCTCTTTAAGATGAATTAATCATTGTTTAAATTTGGGGCCCAATAACACAAATTTTTTCCCCTTTACAGTTAGAAATCATACCAAGACATATACCATACATCCTCAAATAAACACCCCTAGAGCATGCCTTATGCTAAAGAGGACATTTTATTTGTGCCAGAGAAATCACAATTAAGTTCTGAATGAAATGTGTGTAAATTGTCATAAACACACTGCCTGTAATGAGATATTTAGTCAACTTTTAACTGTTTAGACCAGATTTATAGGTTTTACAATCATGTTATTTTCCATAAAAGTGGTTGGAGTATATGGTATGAGATGAGGACTTGCTGCTAGGACCTGTTCCACAACCAAACTTTTGATGTCTTTAAAATGACTTAACTCCAATCTAGCTATGTACAAAATTTGCTATATATAGTTTATATAGCTAGATTTACTGCCTATCGAAGAATTTTATACAATAAGATAAATATTTATCTTATCCTTTTACAAGTATCAGTACTTAAGTAACAACTAGATCCATGTATATACAATATCATAATATGGAAATCAAAACAACCATAATATTCCCTCATATAATTGCCTCCACCCCTCTCATAAATTCCCCTCCCCCCTCCCCCCCACTCCATTTTCGTCCAAAAAGTTGTTTAAAATGTTTTATCGGTAAACAGAAGCCTAAATGTAATGTGTAATAATAGTTTTTGTAAACCTTCAAAAAAAAATCAAAAACATTTTTTTTGGTACCCAGATAAATACCCCCGTTTGAAAAATGCATCACCTGCAGGTGCATTTATTTGGTGAAATATAGTAAGTTATTTCATGAATTAAGAGAAAAAAATTAACAAAATTCAAACCAATTTAATTAACATTTATTGATGATAAAAAAATAAAATAAATGAAAATATTGTTGGTTTTAGTGAATATTGTTTGTATTTCTTTGAATGAATGTAGTGTGAGATCTAGCGTAAAACATCTGATTCTGGATCTTGGGGTTGAGGGTTAGATACTCCGCCAGTCGTGTGTGGTTTCCTTCACTATCCATGCTTAGTATAGTTTATACCTAGGAGTAATTAAAATGTGATTTGTCTAAGCTGATGTAAAGACTGATATAAAAGTTATCAGCAGTTCTCACTCTCTCTTTCTTTCTCACACACACACCCCAAACCTGTTCCCCACTCACCCAACCCCACAAAATAATTAATATCTAATTAATTTTTTTTATGAAATTTCAAGTTAATCAGTAATGATCTAAAGAAAGGAAAATATCACTATTCAATAACCAATAACAAAAATAATCAACGGCAATAAAAAAAAAAAGTTATTGTGAACAATCCAAAACATTATGAAAAAAATATTAAAATCATAATGAAAACAATAATTAGACATTCATTATCAAAGACAATAGAGACACCAAAAATCTTTAAAAGAATGAAAGAAAAAGAACACCAAAATATCATAAAATAATTACAGATAAAATTCTTAGTTCCCACCCCCTCCCCCAAAATAACAACAAAAACACAAATATATTAACAACAAAAGTTGAATAAAGACAATAACATAATTGTAAAAATTTCAGACTCACACCACAAAATGTGTTACATAATTTCTTATTTTAGACCTCATTAAAATTTAAAACGCAACAGAAACAGTAATATTATTCAATCACCAATAACAAAAATAAATAAAGACAATGAATAAAATAATTGTAACATCCAAAACAATGCAAACAGGATATCCATCACTCACCAGAAAACTGAGTTAAACTACCAACATCAACATGGCGGGCTCTCCAGAAGGAACAACACAGAAGGAATTCCTCCTACCCCGCAGAGATCATCAAGGGTATGTAAATATTTGGTAGAGATAATGTCTCCAATACAAGAATATACAAGCAAGACTTAATGATCATTAATTCTAAAGTGTCAACTTTACAGTAAGGCCCGGGATATACAAGTAACTGGTAAAACAGTGTAGTGTAACATTGTGCGTGTTTACATTATAAACTGATTTATATTTTACATTCTATTCATCTAGTCGACAAATTAAATATTTATAGGTAAGGACATACTAAATAAATTGCTAGATTATCATCTCGCCCGCCTCCTAATTTTCATGCCACCCCGACCCTTCTTATTTTCATGAAAAAAAAAAAAAAAAAAATTATTGAAAAAACATCAAAAATTTTAAAAATGAAAATAAAAAATAAAATCCTCCCGCCCTCCCCGTTTTTAAGAAATTTTTTTATGATAATCTAGCAATTCATTTATAATGGCCTAAAACACCATTTCCAACATATGACAGGTTATATATATATACATGTAATTATGGACATGTGGTCACTTTGGCACTGTCTCTCACAAAAAGTCGTTAATCTCTCATGACAGCAGTTATAAGTTCAAGCCAGTTATTCTATTCATCTTGCCAACAAATTATTTGAGTGAAACACCATTTTTAACACATGATGAGTTATATATGTACTAGTTGTCACTTTAGCACTGGCACTCTGAAAAAGTTGTTAATCTCTCATGACAGCAGTTATAAGTTCAAGCCAAGCTCAACCCAATAACTTTGCCAGAAAAACGTGCCAGTTACTAATGTGGAAGGATGGTGGTTCTACTCAAAATCCATCTGAGGTCTTTCTCCAGCAATAAAATTTATACTCAGATGTTCACAAAATTTTCTGTTTTATTTGTTCCCCCTACCTTGTACAAATGTCCATGTGATTTTTAGGTCACCTGAAAATTTGTCTCAAGGGACTTTTTGTGATCGCCTTTTGTCGATCGTCACCCGTTGTGCGTCATCAAACAATTAATATTTTCAACTTCTTCTCAAAAACTGACAGCCCAATCGTAATGAAATGTTGTATGCAGCTTTGGTATCTAAGGTGAATCAAAATTGTGTGGTCCCCGGTCCCCGCCCCTCTGGGGCATGGGGGCAGGGCCAAAACTGTCATATTTAAGGTAAACTTCTTAATATAGGAAGCACTGGGAAACAAATGGTGAGCATGATTATGGACGTATATATGGGTCCTTTATAAAAATTGTCAGTTGCATGTCCCTGTTTCTCACAATTTGGCCCTGGGGTATGAGCCTCAGCGGGACCTACTTAACTAAATCTATATAAAAGAAATTGACAAAAAAACATTATTTCTTATGACTAAAATTAATAGACTTATGTGAATGTATTTTGGATAATCACGTGACCGTTAAGGCCAATGGGCCTCTTGTTTTCTCAAAACCTCGGAATTTGGTGTTCAAATACTCTGAGGTTCAAACTTCAGATAATGTATACCTTGGAACTGACCGCCTTCTCAAATAGAATCTTTGGAGATACAGCAGGGCTACAATTTAAATTTCCTGGTTTAAACCACATCAATAAAAAACAACCGACCAGAGATCTTTACAACCACTACCTAACCTCAAGGGATCGATATAAGCCAATAGATGTTATACAATATACATTTATCGAAGATTATACCGACCTCGTGGTAGATTTTAATCTTTTATTTTAAGCTGTTATAAATATAAAACCTACCACCACAGCCATTTAACTATGTCATTGGATTATTATTTAGCCCGTTCTTGGACTCTTAAATTAAATTGTTTGGAATCTATAGGTTATCACGATAACGGGGATGGGCTCATTTAAATATTAGATCTGAAGGCCATTTGAATATTTGAATAAATCAAAATTGAGAACCCAATGAATGATAATTACATGTATAAAGAGCTGGGTAAATGATAATTATATGTATAAAGAGCTGGGTTAATGATAATTATATGTATAAAGAGCTGGATTAATGATGATTATATGTATAAAGAGCTGGATTAATGCTGATTATATGTATAGAGAGCTGGGTTAATGATAATTATATATATAGAGAGCTGGGTTTATGATGATTATATGTATAATGAGCTGGGTTAATGATAATTATATGTATAAAGAGCTGGGTTAATGATGATTATATGTATAATGAGCTGGGTTAATGATGATTATATGTATAATGAGCTGGGTTAATGCTGATTATATGTATAATGAGCTGGGTTAATGATAATTATATGTATAAAGAGCTGGGTCAATGATGATTATATGTATAAAGAGCTGGGTTAATGATGATTATATGTATAAAGAGCTGTATTAATGATGATTATATGTATAAAGAGCTGGGTTAATGCTGATTATATGTATAGAAAGCTGGGTTAATGCTGATTATATGTATAAAGAGCTAGGTTAATGCTGATTATATGTATAAAGAGCTGGGTTAATGATGACTATATGTATAAAGAGCTGTATCAATGATGATTATATGTATAAAGAGCTGGGTTAATGATGACTATATGTATAAAGAGCTGGGTTAATGATGACTATATGTATAGAGAGCTTGCTGGGTTAATGATGATTATATATATAAAGATCTGGCTGAGTTAATGCTGATTATATGTTTAAAGAGCTGGGTAAATGATCACTATATGTATAAAGAGCTGGGTTAATGATGATTATATGTATAAAGAGCTGGGTTAATGATGACTATATGAATAAAGAGCTGGGTTAATGATAATTATATGTATAAAGAGCTGGGTTAATGCTGATTATATGTATAAAGAGCTGGGTTAATGATGATTATATGTATGGAGCTGCGTTAATGATAATTATATGTATAAAGAGCTGGGTTAATGCTGATTATATGTATAAAGAGCTGGGTTAATGATGATTATATGTATGGAGCTTGGTTAATGATAATTATATGTATAAAGAACTGGATTAATGCTGATTATATGTATAGAGAGCTGGGTTAATGATGATAATATGTATAAAGAGCTGGGTCAATGATGATTATATGTATAAAGAGCTGGGTTAATGATGATTATATGTATAAAGAGCTGGGTTAATGATGACTATATGTATAAAGAGCTGGGTTAATGATGATTTTATGTATAGAGAGCTGGGTTAATGATAGGTATATGTATAGAGAGCTGGCTGGGTTAATGCTGATTATATGTATAGAGAGCTGGGTTAATGCTGATAATATGTATAAAGAGCTGGGTTAATGATGATTATATGTATAAAGAGCTGGGTTAATGATGATTATATGTATAAAGAGCTGGATTAATGATGATTATATATATAAAGAGCTGGCTGAGTTAATGCTGATTATATGTATAAAGAGCTTGGTTAATGATGATTAAATGTATAAAGAGCTGGGTTAATGATGATTAAATGTATAAAGAGCTGGGTTAATGATGATTATATGTATAAAGAGCTTGGTTAATGATGATTAAATGTATAAAGAGCTGGGTTAATGATGATTATATGTATAAAGAGCTGGCTGAGTTAATGCTGATTATATGTATAAAGAGCTTGGTTAATGATGATTAAATGTATAAAGAGCTGGGTTAATGATGATTAAATGTATAAAGAGCTGGGTTAATGATGATTATATGTATAAAGAGCTTGGTTAATGATGATTATATGTATAAGAGCTGGGTTAATGATGATTAAATGTATAAAGAGCTGGGTTAATGATGATTATATGTATAAAGAGCTGGATTAATGATGATGATATGTATAAAGAGCTGGATTAATGATGATTATATATATAAAGAGCTGGCTGAGTTAATGCTGATTATATGTATAAAGAGCTTGGTTAATGATGATTAAATGTATAAAGAGCTGGGTTAATGATGATTAAATGTATAAAGAGCTGGGTTAATGATGATTATATGTATAAAAAGCTGGGTTAATGATGATTATATGTATAAGAGCTGGGTTAATGATGATTATAGTATCTATTAGTTTAAACTCTATTTAATTTACTTTGATTGTGAAACGCCGGGCCAGATTAGCATTCACTCCGTAACGTTTCTGTCTATCAATCCAGGGGTCGTAACTATGCTCTAATTCCCGCCCAGCAACAGCCTCCATGATGATTGATATACAAAAATGTGTCTCATTATCCTTCGTCTCTCATCACTGATTCAAGTGGGAAAGTTATCAGTTACTTGAAGAGATGGGATGTGTTAGAGTATTGGTTTTTCGGGATCCCAGGAAAAAGTTGTTAGGTTAACTGATCGTCTATTAGCCCTCACTGGCATAAAAATGTTCAAATAATCAATCGATTGTGAAACAAGTTCTTACAAGTTAGATAAATCACTCTCAAAGTCGTCCTGGGTAGAACCACTACTTTAGCATATGTGGAAAATGTATTGCTCAAGGACACCACACATAGCCGTGACAGAGAATCAAACCCGCGATCCTCAGATCATGGGGCCAATGCTTCATACACACATTAAATTAATGATTTAAGGGTTTGTTGTTTTGGAGTTGTATATGGTTCTTTTGTTTGTTTGAATATTTAGTATCATTTTACACCATTGAGGGATAATAGGCGATCAGTTAACCTAACCACTCTTTCCTGGTAAGTTAACCAGCACTCAAGTATATCCATCTCCACAAATAAATGATAACTTTCCCGCTTGAATCAGCTGTGAGAAATAAGTGACAATGAGACAAAATGTCATATATCAATTACTACGCAGACTGGTCAGGCAGGAGATAAGAACTTGTGACACCTGGATTGATAATGAGTTAGAAGCTCTTCCAGCTGAGCTAACTTGGCCTGGTATTTAAATAAATTGATTTTTAGTGTATTTGCTATATCCTCATGTGATCAGAGCTATGGGAGTATATCAAATGTCTCGTTAAGATTGATATGGTAAGATTGAGACTACTAAGTTTGATAAATTCATTTCTTCATAGAAATGGTAGTTCTCATATATTTACTAAGTGATAGAAATGGTAGTTCTCATATATTTACTAAGTGATAGAAATGGCAGTTCTCATATATTTTTACTGAATAATACAGATGTTAGTTCTCATACACTTACTAAATGATAGAGAGGGTTCAGTACTTCTCATACACTTACTAAATGATAGACGGTTCAGTACTTCCCGTACACTTACTAAATGATAGAGAGGGTTCAGTACTTCCCATACACTTACTAAATGATAGAGAGGGTTCAGTACTTCTCATACACTTACTAAATGATAGAGAGGGTTCAGTACTTCTCATACACTTACTAAATGATAGACGGTTCAGTACTTCCCGTACATTTACTAAATGGTAGATAGGGTTCAGTACTTCCCATACACTAACTTAATGATAGAGAGGGTTCAGTACTTCTCACACACTTACTTAATGAGAGAAGGTTCAGTAATTTCCTACATTTACTTAATGATAGAGAGGGTTCAGTACTTCCTATATATTTAAGAAATGAAAGAGAGGATTCAGTACTTCCCATACATTTACTAAATGACAGAGAGGGTTCAGTACTTCATATACATTGTCTAAATGATAGAGAGGATTCAGTACTTCCCATACATTAAATAAATGATACAAGGTTCAGTACTTCCCATACATTTACTAAATGACAGAGAGGGTTCAGTACTTCATATACATTGTCTAAATGATAGAGAGGATTCAGTACTTCCCATACATTAAATAAATGATACAAGGTTCAGTACTTCCCATACATTAACTAAATGATAGAGAGGGTTCAATACTTCCTATACATTCACTTAATAGTAGAGAGGGTTCAGTACTTTGCATACACTTACTAAATGATAAAGAGGGTTCAGTACTTAAACTCCCATACATTTACTTAATGATAGAGAGGGTTCAGTACTTCCCATATACTTACTAAATGATAGAGAGGGTTCAGTACTTCCTACTTCCCATATACTTACTAAATGATAGAGAGGGTTCAATACTTACTGTACATTTACTAAATGATAGAGAGGGTTCAGTACTTACTGTACATTTACTAAATGATAGAGAGGGTTCAGTACTTACTGTACGTTTACTTAATGATAGAGAGGGTTCAGTACTTCGTGTACATTTACTAAATGATAGAGAGGGTTCAGTACTTCGCATACATTTACTTAATGATAGAGAGGGTTCAGTACTTCCTATACATTTACTAAATGATAGAGGGTTCAGTACTTCCCATACATTTACTAAATGATAGAGAGGGTTCAGTACTTCCCATACATTTATTAAATGATAGAGAAGGTTCAATACTTCCCATACATTTACTAAATGATAGAGAGGGTTCAGTACTTCCTATACATTTGCTAAATGATGGAGAGGGTTCGGTATTTTCTATACATTTATGAAATGATAGAGGGTTCAGTACTTCCAATACATTTACTTAATGATAGAGGGTTCAATCCTGGGTCCATTGCTCTCCAGCTGTGCCGAAACTGAACACTTTATGTGAAATAGTTTGCCAATTATTGTTCGTTGACTTGGGTCTGTGTCCGTATATATGTGTCCAATGTTTTCCTCCATCAATACCTCTGGTTGCCATACATAACCCGGCTCCTGTTGTAATGGTGTTTAACTCCAATCTTATCTTAATCATAATATTGTCTTTATGCCAGTCAACAAGGTAATAATTTAGATCTTATTGCAAATCTTTGAATTTAGTAAGAAGCGTTTTTTTCCATCAAGTTTATCAGTGACAATATAATTTACGATAAACATGCAAACATGGATCTTGATCTCTACTGTGTAATCTGCAGAAGTTTGTCACTTTCAAGTACTTCAATAAACAGTCAAGATTCAGGTTTATACCTACATTTTTTAATCTTCTGTATATCCTCACCCACCCATTGGCTGGCTATTTTTAGTAACATGAGGTAATAATATACTTGTCAGCGAATATAAATATTAAGTTGTTTTTTTTTCTGATTTTTTTTATATCCATGATTATTGCCGAGTAGGCTATTTAAGGGGTTTTCCCCGTATTTTTTAAGATTATTTAAGTTCAATGCAACTTTATGCATGCTCTTTTCCAATTTTGCAACAGTTGTATAGAAACTGCATTGTCATGATTGTGAGTCCAATATGTCTGCTTATAAATCATAGTTCTATAGTAGTCGCAAGCTTTTGGCACTTAGCAGTAAAAGGTAGACTTATTGCTTACCTATATAGACTACTTACAAACTTCCAACATAATGTATTGATTGGCTGAGCAGATTAAGCCACTTATATTAAAGTATGTGTTATAATAATGTAAAACATGGAAGTTACATTTGAATTGGCTAATAATGAAGATTACATGCACAACTGACATAACTGTACACACACATATATAAGGATAAAACCTGTTATAGCAGCTGATACTCTCTTGTATTGGAGGAAAAAAAATTATCTATCTATCTGTCATTGTGTTATTATTAGGGGATACTTACGCACTGATCTGTGTCCCAACACATTGTGCTACGTTTTCATTAGAACTATTTTATATTGACATTTTCCCCGTAACATTTACCACAGTACCACAATGAAGTGTTTCTATCTGAAACAGCATTCAAACAACATTCAATTAGCAATGAAACAGCATTTACACAACATTCAATTAGCAATGAAACAGCATTCAAATTCAAATGGCATTCAATGGTCATCGAGGTGCGCAAGCACACAGATCAATCAAAGCTAGTGATGTCATTTGTAGGAGGGGAACATGTGTTACAAGGAGGAAGTTTCCAAATTTACGTATTGGTTTATGACACCATTAAACATTTAACATTTTCCTAGAATAGGATTGAGTTCAAAATCAATGTCGTAATCATATTATGAGGTAAAACTAAATTTGGATCTTTAATGACAAAGAGTTAGATACAAGACATGCCATGATAGGACTGATGATGACGGAGAATTAAAGAAGATTTTTATCCCCGATCCCCCCCACAAAAATATTTGGGGTTGCATATAGTAATCGTGGTGTCCATCTGTCTGTCTGTACGTCTGGCCTGTAACTTTGTCATGAGGATTTTGTTAATACTTGCTACAAATGATCAACATAACATGACGACGTGTCGCGAGTAGAACCAACACCATACCTCAAAGGTCAAGGTCACACTTTGAGTTTGGTTGATCAAACTTTGAGTCTGTGTATGATTTTGTGTCTGGCCTATAACTTTGTCATACATAGATGGATTTTATAAATACTTGCTACAAATGATCAACATAACTTGACGTGTCACGCATAACACTCAGACTCCAACTTCAATGGTCAAGGTCAGACTTTAAGTTTGTTTGACAACACTTTGAGTCTGTGTGAGATTTCATATCTGGTCTAAAACTTTGTCATTCATAAATACTTGCTAC
This sequence comes from Panopea generosa, assembly GCA_029582155.1. Classification (NCBI taxonomy): domain Eukaryota; kingdom Metazoa; phylum Mollusca; class Bivalvia; order Adapedonta; family Hiatellidae; genus Panopea; species Panopea generosa. The sequence goes on from CM055904.1 coordinate 63,926,330, forward strand.
AAATGATCAACATAGCATGATGACATGTCGTGCCTGAACCCTGTCTTCCACTACAAAGTTCAAGGTCACAATTTAACTTTGTTTGACATAACATTCAGTCTGTTTGAGATTTTGTGTCTGGTCGGTTACTTTGTCACCTGTGGATAAATTTCAAAACACTTGGCTTAGTTGATGGACATGACATGATGAAGTGTCACGTGTAAGACCCAGAACCTTTCCTCAAAGATCAAGGTCACACTTTCAATTTGTTTGATATTTCGTGTCTGGTCTGTAACTGTGTCTTTAACTTGGCTCAATTGATCAAGATAACATGACATCTTGTTGCACGTAAGACCCAGACCTGTACTTCAAAGGTCAAGGTAACACTTTGTGTTTGTTTGACAACATTTTCAATCTTTTTGAGATTTCAAGTCTGGTGTGTAACTTTATCATACATGGATGGATTTGAAAAACACTTGGCTCAATTTTTCAATTGATCAACATGACATAAAGATGTGTTGCATTAAGGCCCAGAACCTTACCTCAAAGGTCAATGTCACACTTTCAATTTGTTTGATATTTCATGACTGTCTGGTCTGTAACTTTGCCTTGAAATAGCGTGATCAACTTGTGATGATGATGTGTCAACCGTCGTTGCAAGTTTTTCTTTATCCTTGCACTTTGATACTTGTCATTTTGGCGAGCAGGATATGCTGATTAAGTAGCCGGTGGACAGCATCATAAGGGTCGCTAGTTCTTGTGGTGCTGCACCACTGGCTGGATAAGACGATTAAGTAGATAAACTGCTTCTGGTCGCAGTTGATTGTTGAAGATGAAGATTTAGATTAGTCGTTGTCTAGTAGTTGATGTCATTGTTCATTAGTCTTGAAGGCTGGTGTTTATGTTCCCAAGTTGGCTGATTTCCCATTGTAGAGCTGAAGTCCCAATGTGGGTGTTGCCGTCATGTTGTATGTTGCACCTCTGGTTAATAGTCTCTTGTTGACATCAAAAATGATCCTGTTTAGGGCCACGTTAAAAGCATAAAGTCAATGAAATTTTAAAAGAGATATCTCTACCAATCATCAAACTAAAGACATCCGCCACTGTTGTAAAGACCGTTCTTAATCATATTCATCATCATCTTAGTATACAATAATAACGAAGTTGACCTACTTTGAAGACTGTAGCGAAGTTTTGTACGTCCTTCTATCTTGTGGTCGCTTGTACAGTCGTGTGTCACCTGCATTTACTTGTAGAAATACCTAGATCTTTACATCAGATGTCAAGGTCAAGGTTACACAGGTCAAGGCCACACTTTTATGTAAAAAAATACCCATGAAATTTTGTGTCAATCCATTACTCATGGGGTATGTGCCACTTACCATGGGGCATGTGACACTTACCATGGGGCATGTGCCACTTACCATGGGGCATGGGACACTTACCATGGGGCATGGGACGTGACACTTACTCATGGAGAATGTGACACTTACTCATGGGGCATGTGACACTTACTCATGGGGCATGTGACACTTACTCATGGGGCATGTGACACTTACCATGCGGCATTTGACACTTACCATGGGGCATGTGCCACTTACTCATGGGGCATGTGCCACTTACTCATGGGGCATGTGACACTTACCATTGGGGCATGTGACACTTACCATGGGGCATGTGACACTTACCATGGGGCATGTGACACTACCATGGGGCATGTGACACTTACTCATGGGGCATGGGACATGTGACACTTACTCATGGGGCATGGGACATGTGACATTTACTCATGGGGCATGTGCCACTTTCTCATGGGGCATGTGCCACTTACTCATGGGGCATGGGACATGTGACACTTACTCAAGGGGCATGTGCCACTTACTCATGGGGCATGTGCCACTTACTCATGGGGCATGTGACACTTACCATGGGGCAAGTGACACTTACTCATGGGGCATGTGACACTTACCATGGGGCAAGTGACACTTACCATGGGGCATGTGACACTTACCAGTGACATTTCTTGTTTTGTAAAAACTAACAGACACAACAAACACAAAAGCTTGAGTCTTCGGATTCGGTGAGTTAAAAACTAAAAACAAACAACTTTAGTTTAATCTTTTTTATACTGGTTATGAAACAAGTGATTACAACTCCCACAGATCATTATATATAATCATTATTTTTCTATGTATTTAGTCATATTCAGCCTTACCAGTGAGCTCAACACATGATCCAGGGAGTCTGCCACACAGGCAGAAGTTAAAGGTTCGATCCTTGGGTGGGTCATATCAGACTTAAAAATAATTCCTCCCCTGACTTGATCCCCCAGGCCGTAACGTAGGGGGGACAGTGGAGTTAAAGTGCCATGATGTACTTAAAGGTGAAGTGCAAGTGTGGGACAAAGCCGTGATTATAGCTGTGTTTCCTTTCTTTAACTGATCTCATCATATTTTACCTGCCTTTTAAATGTCTTTTGCTTTATTTGATCTTGTGTATTCCATGGCACTCTCAATTTTCAACAGATCTTAAGAAAACTTTCACAGTAAATTATATTTAAATAAAAAAAGGCCCAGGGATAAAAGGCTTTTGGTACAGGGTTTTTACCAGGAAAGTGTCCCTACAGGACAGGGACTTTACCTTGGCTGTGCAGGGAGAAGAAAGTCAATGTCCCCGATATGTTATGACCTGGGGAGGGCAGGGTTTCAGTTGACTTGTGCAATAATATCAAAATATGATGTGGATTTATTTCTCTCCTGCACTGGAACATCATGACATTATGATGTAACAAGTTATAAACTCACAATCAAATCAAAAGTTAGGAGTTATTATTATTAAGTTCTTGAAAAATAACATACAATTTTTTTAATTGCCTTTATTTCTATTATTTTATATTATCATCAATGTATTCCAGTCTTCATAAAAATACAGATGAATAAGGTGACCAAATTATAACAGTATTGTATAACTAATGAATTATTTTCACACACTTTGATATTCTGTATTGTCCATTAGTATTACCTGACACTCATGAATATTCAGTGTATATCTGTAATGCATTTTTCGATATCCGAACATAAATAGGGATATTACTCATGATTAACTGATATCGATACATAATTAATCTGTGTCATACTACATTCACGAATAGCTATTTGGAGACGGCATTTAAAGCAACTGAACATAATTGGCGAAGATTAGTGACAGCCAGATAAAATATTGCGCACAATACATTATTACATGAGTATTTGTAAAATTATCTATATACATTTCATGAACAATAAAACTTGCCTTGGTAGTAACAACTTGTCTCAATGGTAACAGCTTGTCTTGATGATAACAACTTGTCTCAATGGTAACAACTTGTCTTAATTGTAACAACTTGTCTTATGGTGGTAACAACTTGTCTCAATGGTAACAACTTGTCTTATGGTGGTAACAACTTGTCTCAATGGTAACAACTTGTCATGATGATAACAACTTGTCTTATGGGGTAACAACTTGTCTTATGGGGTAACAACTTGTCTCAATGGTAACAACTTGTCTCAATGGTAACAACTTGTCTCAATGGTAACAACTTGTCATGATGATAACAACTTGTCTTAATTGTAACAACTTGTCTTATGGGGTAACAACTTGTCTCAATGGTAACAGTTTGTCTCAATGGTAACAACTTGTGTCATTGGTAACAACTTGTCTCAATGGTAACAACTTTCTCATTGGTAACAGCTTGTCTCAAAAGTAACAGCTTGTCTCAAAGGTAACAACTTATCTCAATGATAACAACTTGTCTCAACGGTAACAATTTGTCACAGTGGTAACAGCTTGTCTCAATGGGAACAACTTGTCTCATTGGTAACAACTTGTCTCAATGGTAATAGCTTGTGTCAATGGTAACAGCTTGTCTTATTGGTAACAACTTGTCTCAATGGTAACAACTTGTCTTAATGGTTACAACTTGTTTCAATGGTAACAACTTGTCTTAATGGTAACAACTTGTCTCAATGGTAACAACTTGTATCAGTGGTAACAACTTGTCTTAATGGTAACAACTTGTCTTAATGGTAACAACTTGTCTCAATGGTAACAACTTGTCTTAATGGTAACAATGATAACAACTTGTCTTAATGGTAACAATTTGTCTCAATGGTAACAACTTGTATTAATGGTAACAACTTATCTCAATGGTAACAACTTATCTCAATGGTAACAACTTGTCTCAATGGTAACAACTTGTCTCAGTGGTAACAACTTGTCTTAATGGTAACATCTTGTCTCAATGGTAACAACTTGTCTTAATGGTAACAATGATAACAACTTGTCTTAATGGTAACAATTTGTCTCAATGGTAACAACTTGTCTTAATGGTAACAACTTGTCTTAATGGTAACAACTTGTCTCAATGGTAACAACTTTCACATGGATGGATGCTGTACCTAGATTCATCAAAATGTTTCGTCTAAATCTCAAGACTCGAGACTCCAACTCTAAATCTAAACTTTTTGTAATCTGTTGCATTAAAAACAAGAAATTAACAACATTTTCCTACAAAAACAATAAACTTCAATGATACATTATCGTTGGAATTAGTCTCGAAAGTTTGATGAATCTAAGCCACAAATTTTTCAATCAATCTGATGGGTTGGTTCTCAATGAAAATGTTTAAATCTCAGAGCGGATCTTAACATTCCAGAATGTGGATCCAAGTTTATATTTTTCTTCTATTATTATATCTTCAGCAAGCAGTGAATGTTCTATTTCAAAGCTTCTTTATTGAGTCATACATCTACATGTACTTTATTCAGCTCCACACTGCTTCAAACGCCACTTTGTCACTTTTCCTTTATGGGTTTTAAGGTTGTTTTTTGGTGTAAGTTTTCCACGAAGATGTACCTGTCGTTGGGTTTCTGGACCGAGCACTGGGAAACATTCCATGGGTTGCTCCATAATGCACAGCTAACCGTGGCTCTGTATAAAGACCTGTGGGCTTTCTAGGAGAAGTCCCTCCGTAGCTGGACTTGCGTTTATCCCGACCTTTAGATGCCATATGCCTTTTCTCGTCCATCTTTGTGTCTCCGTACGTACTTTTAAAGATCTCTAATTCTTCAATCTTTTTACGCTGCTGGCCGTTAATACCTTCCAGTGTTATATACTTACCTTTAAGATCATTGTTCTCTCTTTCTAATGCATGAAGACGACCTTTCAGTTTGTCAAGCATTTTCATCTCCTGCGAATGCTCATACATGTCATTTGCCATTTCATTTGTTTTCTTAACTTCGTCAAAATATTTAGAAGAATACTCAGTTTTCTCCTCTTTTAATTTCTCTATCAATTTGTGTAAAGGCATTTTTTTGTCCTTTTCATCAAAGAAATCATAGCACTTTTTAAGCATTGTGTTTTCTACTGACTTTTCAAGCACCTGAGCAATTTCGTCAATTTGCTCATGTATCATTTCAAAGGTAAGTCCCATTTCATCGATTTCATTTATCTGTTTGACAGTTAGTTCCATTTCACCTTTACATTTTTTTGTCAGTGTAAGCAGTCTTAGATAAATCTCTTTGATTTCACTTTCATCAGGCTGGTAACTATTGTATTCTAATATGGACGTCTCATTTGTATTTATTGTATCAGATAAAGTGGCATTCATACCTTCATTTGATTCTGAACTGTTGTGTCTGCCTAGTCTAGATGCTCTCAATTCACTTTCTTCATCTTCAATTTGACTCTGTCGTCTGATGGTGTCATAAAATACTTCACTACTCTCAATATCTTCATCTGTCTGAATAATTTCATTTTCTGCAGCATTATCAAACTCATCTACCTCATCTTCATTTTCAGTTTCATTTGCCTCACTTAACAAATCACTGTCATTATCTGGATCATCTTCAATGATCTCATCACCTTGTCTATCATTAAAGTCTGTTTCCTCGTTAGAGCCTTCTTGTGGAATGTTCGGAAGCTTTAAAGGACTGTAGTTGCCGTTTACGCTGTAGCGTTGAGATGGTATGGGACTACATGTTGCGTTGGTTGTCTTTCTTGGAGATTCCACAGTCTGTATTGGACTAATACAAGCATCAGCAAATTTAGTTGCCTGAGATTTAACAGTTTTCCCACTTTCTAATCTTGCTTCTCCCACTGACTTACTTTCCTGACCTCTACAGTTGAGTCTGGCATCTGTCTCATCAATGTCTTCATCACTGTCATCCTCAGAATTCAAATTTCGTGTTGGTATTTTAAAATTTTCTGAAAAGAATTGGTCATTTTTTCCATTCATATTTACTGTGGCTGAGATGGGACCTTGTGATGAAGTTTGTGAATTTTTCTTGGAAGGTCTCGAGGCTGCAGCAGGGATTGAATTGGGACGACATAATTTCGGAAACCTTGAAATTTCTTCTTCAGTGGTGACATTTTTTAGCCGCGTCTGTTCTTCTCCTGAAATATATTTATTACATATTGCTTGTATAACATAGAACTTTAAATATAAACAGTTATAATTGTAATGTTATTTACTGAAACTAAATCTATGACTAGAACAACGCTGGCTGTTGTAAATAACTTGTATTACAAATATGAGCCAATATTTAAAAACATTTACATCATTAAATTATCTTGGATATACCTTATTGATTAAGAATTAGTTTCCAGCTATTACAAGCTTTAAAGTTTACAGTGCATTAAAAATAAGAGCCTAGAAACTTCATACTTTCCAGGGTAATTGACTATTTTAGAAATGTGATGTGCCACAATTTGGTATCTATTTAAAAGGAAGTACAGAAATTATTATTTTACTTTCCACATTTCCAGCAAAAATGAATATTTTGAAACTACACTGCAGTCCCATTATAATATTATAACACGGTCCGATATAATGCTAATTCCGTTTAAACAAGTTTTTTGCTTGGCTCCCATGTTTTCATCAGGAGGGGGGGTGTCATTGCTCATCTTCTACTCAACAATTAGCTTTGATTAGAACAAACTGTTATAACTGTTACCAGATGGTGGTTTAAAGGATAGTTTAATAAATGCTGACAGTGCCAAACACTTTGTTATTATCGAATGATCACGTGATCAACCAACCATGTGGTTGACAGGTAAAGATATACTGCGGGTACATTATCACATTTATAGTAAACACAAACTTATTTTTATTATTTTATTGTAACATAACAGTTGTAAATACTCTTGATAATAATGTTGACTTGAAATTGAAGCCCAATTTTTTATATAGACACTGTTTTTTTTTTACTTCTGGGTTAAATGGAAATGGCTGCCAATTTTAGTTCTATTAAAACATGAAAACGTTTTTCTTTTCTTCACTTTTATTTATTGATTATATACATAAAAAAAAATATCTAAGATTATCTGTTGTAACCAAAAATGCATTGTATCATGTTACAATGCAAACAATACCATTCACTTAGTCTGACACGATAAGTGTGAATAATCAACATCGATATAAGGCGGTCTGCGTATAACTCAGTTTCATTTTGTGAACCTCAAGATCCGCGTTATAACGGGACCGAGTGTATGTACCATATATTCCCTTATTAACGCCCCCGGGGGAGTTACATTTTACAAGGTGGGGGCGTTTATAAAAGATAAAAATAGCAAATTGAACAACAGTTAAAAATACAATTAAGCCCTAGAAAAAAACTTAAATCCTGTTTAAATCCCTGAAAAAGTGGTTCAGTATTATTTAAGAGTGAATGAAATAATTGACATAGGGTGAAAAAAAGCTGAAAATCTGTATGAAATTACTAGTCTGCGTACTGGAATATCCAAATTTATGGTCAGTGTTCTTTAAATCACTTGGACGCTTACTCTTATCAATGTGGATCAATTCCAGCGTACACAGACTAACCACATTTTCCGATGTTTTGTAATGTTTTAATCGACAGATGGCATTTTTACTAGTTTTCCGCTAATTGTTGTCTGTGTAACAAAATAATAGATCAGGGAAAGATGGGTGAACATGCACTCAACTCGCATATACGTTTTATTTTATAATTTTCCAGAAAAATAGGTGGGGGACGTTTATTAGAGTGGGTGCGTTAATAAAGGAATATATGGTAATTTCTGCCTATGGTGTCTGCATTGGAAAAAGCCTAGAAACTTCATACTTTCCAGTATAATTTGATAGTTATGTACAATGTACTATATTTATAACTGCCTTTAATAAGGCTCTCCGTGGCAGAGTGGTTCAAGATGTCATCTCAAGATCACTTACCTCTCACCCCTAATGTCATAGGTTCGAGTCCAAGCTTACTCAAAAAAATTTATGTGAGAAAGTTTGCCAGTTTAACTTGCGGAAGGATGGTGGTTTTACTCAGATTCATTCTGAGGTCTTCATCCACCAATAAAACTGGATATGCCATATATAACCTGAAATGTGTTGAAAATGGTATAAAACACCATTAAAAAAAAGATATAAATAAAAAGAGATAGAACTGCCTTTGAATTCTGTGTCAAAAAAAGTCCAGGAAACTTCACACTTTACAGTATTATTGAATATTTCAGATCTGGAATGTACTATATCTGCCTTTGATGCCTGCAATAAAAAGAAAGACCCGGAAACATCACACTTTTCAGTATCATTCAATATTTTAGAAATACAATGTACCATATCTACTCGCACTGCCTGTGCTGTCCGAGTTTCCTTGAAGTTTCTCCTGGTAAGATTCCTCGAGCATGTCTGCCAGCCAATCATAATTCTCTTTAAGAATCCAGACAAAATTGTCAAATGCTTTAGGTCCACGCTTTTCAAGAAGTTCAAGCATTTTGAAAACCTGGTCACGTGGTTTTTGTACATCCTGTGAATTAATAAAATAAAATAGTGTTGTTTTTTTTCTTCAGAGATTCAGGCCACTCCAAGAATCCAAAGATTATTTTCAAAAGATTGATCTTTTCTTTTCTTTTATTATATTTATAGTTCTGTTGCCGTCAGTTTAAATTAACTATATTAACCATCCACATTTCATTTCTTAATGAAATACGTTTGCAGCTGGTATTTCATTGGTTTGCCAGTGAGAAGTTCATTTGACGTTTGCCATAAGTTTTTTGCTCGTTTAGTATGCTGACGCAACCCAATGACGATGTTGGTCTTACAGTTAAATGTGCTGAATCTGCTTTTTAAATATCAATATGATAAAATAATGTAATACAATGTACTAAATTTATTTAAAGCAGTTTAGTTTTTACTAATATATTTTATCTCGATTGCAATGAAAGCTCAGAGCTTATATGAACCGTTCTCGAGTCCGCTTTCTGGGTAGAACCAGTACTGCGTGTTGTTTTATGAGAGGCATTGGGTCAAGCTGTGGATTGAACCCGCAACCTCTGGTATGAGCTGCCAACATGCTATCCATTAGACTACCGCCCCCTCTTGAAAAAAGCAGTTTGAAAGTATAATATAAATACAAGTACTAAAAAGCATTGTTTTTTTCATCAAAAACTTTAGACTAGTTTAATAATTTCTTCAAACTTCACAAACATTAACTAACTTAATGTTTTTTCATCACTGATGATTATTGTCAGTTAGGTTTCACTTGGCACTCATGAATATTCTGTGTATATCTGTCAATTAATTATCAGTGTTCAAACATAAATGGTTAAAACAGATACCAAAACATTCGCATATCACATTCACAAATACCTGTAAGGAAAAAGTGTTTGAACGCATGAACATATTGTCCATGATTAATGAGTGCCAGGTAAAATGTTACGCACAATAATTCAAAATTGTGCTTTTGATCCTTGGATAGAATAGGGTTGAGCATTTTGTAAAGCTTTAAATTGGCTCCTTGTTTCTTTTGTTATAATGGAGCTCATTCAATGTGGCTCAAAAATATTTGAACTTTTACATTTTTACATCAACTGTGAAACAAGTTCTTTCAATTTGACAAATCACCCTTGAAGTCTTCCTGGGTAGAACCAGTACTAAGCATATGTAGGTAGAGTATAAGGACACGATAATTAGCCGTGGCTGAGAATCGCACCTACGATATCCCGATCCTGGTTCTGATGCTCTACCACTCGGCCATGCGCTCCACATGATGGGGTGTGTGTGTGTGGGGGGTGGGACTTTTGAAAGTCCAGAAGACAGTGTTCGTATTACCCTACCTTGATTATTGAAATCATTCCCTCTGTGAATATTTTGTGTTGTCGAAGTTGTGCGTAAAAGTCCTCATCCAGGATTAGATCATTGGCCAGTTTTATGTGATGCCCTCGAAGTGTGGATTTTTGTCTTTTGTCCATTGTTCTGTTGTAGTCTTGATCCTAGAAAAGAAATAATTTAATTGTTTGAATATTTAGCATCAGTTTTATGCCCTTGATGATCAGTTAACCTAACCACTCTTTCCAAAGATCCTGGAAGGTTAACCAGTACTCAAGCACATCCATCTGTTCAAGTAGCTCATAACTTTCCCTTTTTGATAGAGAGGTAAGAGACGAATGACAATGAAATGCAATGTTTATATTGATCATCATGCAGACTGACCAGGTTGGGATTCAAACTCAAGACCCCTGGATTGATATACAGACTTGCTTCTAACTGAGCTAACTGGGCCTTGTGTATGAAAATGAAAAAGAAATTAAGCTTGTTTTTGATATCTATTCTCTGATTCTGGTTAAAATTTCAAAATTTCCAGTTATACCATATAAGACACTGATGTACAATATTTACACTCATGAATCTTTGAACCCATACACGAAGTTGTAGTTTCCATCTCATGAATGTTAGATTTGGGCATATTTTACTGGAGGGAATGCCTTGCTCTTTTTATGATTAATTTGTTTTAAAGTATTGCGAACTATACTATGATATAATGTTATACTAGTCATTTACAGAAACTTTTTGTTTTCATTGATTGTAAAACAAGTTTTTACAACTTTGCCAAAATCGCGCTTGAAGTTTTGCTTGTCAGATTCAGCACTATTCATATGTGGATATAAGAAACTTACATTGGTTGGAGGTTCTGATAGACAACTCTGTCCCGAGGGTCAACTGTTTTTGGAGGGAACGAGGAAGTTCCTTGCAAAAACAGTTATCCCAAGAGACAGAATTTTGTAAGTGAACAGAAAAAGCCATGTAAGATTATTTTTCTTGTATACCAAACGCTTTGCACATTTATTTCAATTTAATAATTATTAAATTTGACACGATGGCTTTTAAGATGTCAAGTTTACTATATTACATCATATGTTTTAATATGTCAAATCATAAATTTTTCAAACGCCACATCAGGGTAGGATGAGCGCATGGAGGCCAGTGTAGGATGAAAATTCCGTAAAAATATGTAGAAATCCTTGCCTGGTATGTAAGAATAAAAAGCGTCTTGTCCAAGGAAACAAAACCTGTAGATGATCAAACAACCTCACCCCCACACACTGTCCTCCCTCAATCCCTACCATAGAACCATTCAATTGCTTTTCACACAACACGCGTACATGAAAGTTATAATCTGACCAGATGCATGTTCAACAATTAAAATTAAATCCTATTTGAAATGTATATTGCATTGAACTCCATTGAAAACAAAATGATCACAGGTCAATTATCCGACAACAAATACTATTAAAATATTAAATCATGATTGTTAACACACCATCCTAATGTTATATCCATTGTAATACTCTGTCACAATATTTTTATGAAGAAAAAAAAATGTTTACCGCTCTTGAGGCCACAGTGTAAATGTTTACGTTAGGCAAAGCATATTACAAATATTACATATCTGGTCAGCTCTACAAAATGATGCAGCCTTAGAAAAGAAAATCTATGTTTCAGTATGTCAGGCATATTTGTCAGTGTTTTTTTTTGCAGGCTTTGCACTTAAACCAACTTTTATCAAGTAACCTGTTTATAAACTTCTTAAACTATTTAGTTCTCCTGAAATATGGCAGCCATAATCTCCCGTACCAGTCTAATTAATTATCTTATGTTTCAATATATCACAACAAACTATCAATGAACAAATATATAGAGAGTTCATTATATTAATTTATACAAATAAGAAATACTCAAATCAGAAGAAGTAAGATATATGGGGATCATATGTAGGCCGTGTCCTATACAATATAAAAATGTGTTAAGACAGTGGGTGGCGTTTTTATAGATTTGAAGAAAAAAGTTATTCTCACATGTGGTGGATAGGTAAAGCTGAGTGAAACTGGTGGTAGTCCAGTGGATAAGTTTTGGTTGCTCACACTAGAGGTTGTTGGTTTGATCCTCAGCTTAACCCAATGCCTCTAAATAAAGCAACACTGTACTGGTTCTACCATGAGCGGTTTACAGGACGAGAAAATTCCACTGGTCCACTTGCCATGACGAGAGAACATTAGGTCAGGTTGAGTAAGATTTAAGAAACTGCCCTTAACATTTCATTGATTCAGGGCTCGCCATGACGAGTGAACATTTGGTCATTGGGGACGAGTAAGATTTAAAAACTGACCTTTTACATTTCATTGATTGTAAGCATTCAATTAATAAATGGAGGACAAGTAGCTTTTAGAAGAAATTTCAAGCCCTGGTTCTCAAACCTCTGATCTTACTTCACAAATCAATTAGTATTAACTAAAACTAACTTACACCCTGTTGACCTTAACTTACACCCCATAACTTGCACCCTATTGACCGTAACTAACACCCTGTTGACCATAACTTACACCCAGTTGGTCGTTACTTACACCCTGTTGACCATAACTTACACGCTGTTGGCCATAACTTACACCCTGTTGACCGTTACTTACACCCTGTTGACCGTAACTTACACCCTGTTGACCATAACTTACACCCTGTTGACCATAACTTTCACCCTATTGACTATAACTTGCACCCTGTTGACCAGAACTTACACCCTGTTGACCATAACTTACACCCTATTGTCTATAACTTGCACCCTGTTGACCAGAACTTACACCCTGTTGACCATAACTTACACCCTCGTAACCATAACTTTCACCCTGTTGACCGTAACCTTTTGTTAAATTTACTGCCAGCCATCCACTGCTAGTCTAGGGGTGGAGTATCCGCCTCACAAGCGGAGGTATTAGGTTCAATCTACGGCCGGGTGATACCAAAGACTTGAAAATGGTTCAAGTCGCTTCCTTCTTAATGACGCTCAATAGAGGATAGTTTTAAGTTTGGTCACTGGGTGGGGTAGCATACCATGTGTCTGCGGCATGATACTCCAGTGTGACTGAGCTAAACACCATACAACCCATATAAAGATCCTGACAATGTCATGTTCATTGATATTTAAAATATTGTCCTTAAAAGCACATTTTATACCATAGTTTATCATAAGCGGAAGAGGGAGAAAATAACCAATGGTACCATGTATGGTATACATGGAAGTGAGATTGTTTGTTGACACAAAAACACACTTGAGGTCATAGACAGAAAAGATCTGACATCTTCGAAAAAATATCAGTTTATGACAGTACTATAAAATAACAAAGATGTGCAGTGTGTTTTTTCACCATTTGGCGAAGATTAGCCATACCCTTGAAATTATTATGGTTAACTGATTGTCTGCTAGTCCTGCATGACATAAAAATTATGCTTTAAATATTCTAACTGACAAACAAGAGGTGGGCCCTCTGTCTCAAGATCACTTACCTCTCACCTCGTAGGTCATAGGTTTGAGTCCCGCTTGCTCCAAAAACTGTATGTGGGCAAGTTTGCCAGTTACTTAGAAGGACAGGTTCTCGGATTCATTCTTAGGTCTCCCTCCACCATTTAAACTAGATTATGCCAAATATATTATAGCCTGTCGTGTGTTAATTGAAATTGGCATTAAACCCCAGTAATAAAAATTTAATAAATAAAATTTAACAAAAAGTAAAGCTGAAACTCAAAAACAATACAAACTGACTATGAGATTCTGTATCTTTCATTTAAACAGTTCCATACAAGCAAAACTAAGAGAATATCCATCCGACAGGAGATATAGTATTGAACGGACAGAACTGCCACTGCAACATATAAACATTGGCAAAATAATGGAATATAGCCATAATCAGTACCATATGTACATGCAGAATAAGAAAAAAACTTCAATTTATTTCAAAATAAAAAATATACTTACCAAACCCTTTGATATCGCTATTCACCAAATAAGAGAGACCTCAGTCTTCTATATATACACGGCAAGTAAAATCTTCAGTTTTAAAAACCAAATCTTCTCTAGCCTTAAATTTACAGTATGAGGTCATAGGTAATCATCGTTTAAATCCTCATTGAAGGATCTCTTAGCAGTTCCCATGATATAACGTCGGTGGCCTTCTTTAATCTTAGTTACTCATCAATATAGATCAGGAATATTGTTCCAACATGCAGTGGTTGTGTATTCCATGTAACGGTATATCAGGTTGCCTGATTCTCATATATTGTCACTGTTGTAATGTTTATTTTGCGTTATCTTTCATTTGCTTTTAAAGTGATATTTAAAACTACTTTAAATCAAATCCTTCAAATCCCCTTGCCTGTTGCTATTCAAACAGTCACTAAAAATATATAATGCATACACATATATATGTCCGAGATTCTAATTTAAAGATAGTGTTTTTTTTTTAAAAAAATATCCCATTAAAGTTATTTGTCCGTCTTTAACTTTCCTATAGAATTTGATGATAGAACAGCAAATTCTAAAACCGTGCACTAGAAAGTAGACCAGCTAACGCTTGTTTAAAAAGATGCCTCACTTTGCCAAGTTTTTTAATTTAGTTTAATCTTACTTAAGCTTATATAATATAATCCTGCCATTTACGAAGGTGTACAGACTTAGTGTTGATTCAGAGAGGTCTGCAATAGCTGTAAGGTAGTCCCCAAGTGATCCAAAGATTTGTAATCCCCGGACTCAATAAAGCACAATACAACTTGGCTATTCAATACCATCAACAGGTTCCAAAACTATTTTGTTTTAAAAACTCCATTCAAACTATTGCACAATAACTAATAATGATAAGTCACAAATGATTAATTACACAATAAGCCAATCAGTGATTAACTGTTCTATTTTTTCTCATATTAATGACGGTTGATTAAGGGCCAGTTAGTATTAAATTAACTTTACATCTATGACCCAATTATCTATTGTTTATTATTGTCTTCCAAAGTCACTTTGCCAAATCATCGGAACAATGGATCTAACAGTAAAATATGAGTCATGACACCAACTTACATGATATCAAGAAAGGTTGTTGTTGTTGCTGCTGCTGCTGCTGCTGATGTGAAGGGGGTATCTGCTTGAGACGGTATTCTTAGTACTGCCACGCTGGAGTATCATGCTGCAGACACATGGTACAGTTTTTTTTCACCAGTTTGGGAAGATGACCCATACCTTTGGAATTGGGAATTTTAGCGGCGTTTTCATTAACATTGGGAAAACTTTTGCATTAACTATATTTGTTCAACTTCATAAAAATGGTTACACTTGCTTCTCTGGCCATTTAATGTCATACTCAATTCAGAATGGGGAAAACTTTGTTTATTTTATCAAAGAATTATGGCAAGTTTCAATTTACAATTTTTGAAACTTTCAATTGGGAATTTTTACCACTCAATTGGGAAAAAAAGATACTTTTTGCCATTGGGAATATGACCCAATAACGGCTATAAAACTGGCCGAAAAAAAACACTGTGGTATGATATCTTACCCAATGACATTATACTGACACCAGGCCGACCAGACCTAGAATTATCCTGTATAAGCTGAGCACAAGGCAAGGAAGCTCCTAGTACCAATTTTTCGTATCTTTGGTATGACCTCGGATCGAATTGACTACCTTCCGCATGTGAGGCGAATGCTCTAATCCAAGACCACCACTGAGGTATCCAACATTTGTAAGAAAATAATCTTGCTGGGGATACTTTTATCTATATAATTTAATTTAATATTGACTGTGACAATATGGGGATGTTGACGTCAGACAATGACAGACAGAAGCCAATATATACATTGAGATGTTGACGTCAGACAATGACAGACGGAAGCCAATATATACATTGAGATGTTGACGTCAGACATTGACAGACGGCAGCCAATATATACATCGAGATGTTTACATCAGACAATGACAGACAGAAGCCAGTATTTACTCTTAGTCTGACTTGTAATAGCAAACTTACAAACTGATGACATTAAAAATGAATGGTAAATGTAGCATTTTTACATGAATATCAATTATATCATACATGAAACCACCATAATATATTGCATAATTGTCTTAAATTATATCCCTATTCTTTACCTAACCTTTTATTCTGCTCATTATTTGCGTGGAAACAAAAGAGAACAGAATATTTAGTTATAATTTATTTTTCTCCTGTGTTGTTTTATTGTCTTTAATGTCCTAATTTAGTAGAACCAGCACTACATGTTGTTTTTGAGACCCCAACCAGTCCAGCTTGATGTCCAGGGAGACGGGCCCAATTAGCTCAGTCGGTAGCGCATCTTGCTATCAATCCAGTTGTCAGGAGTTTGAATCCCCACCCGGCAACAGTCTCCGTGATGATTGATATACCACATTGTGTCTCATTATCATTTGTCTCTCATTGCTGATTCAAAGTTGGAACGTTATTAGTTACAGGCTGAGAAGGGATGTGCTTCAGTACTCCAGTTAACATTCAAGGATCCCAGGAAAGAGTGGTTAGGTTGACTGATCATCTGTTAGCCTTCGATGGCATAAAATTAATGCTAAATATTCAATCAATCAATCAATCAATCGACCAATAATTTCTCCTAAGTCACTGACTTTCTTTGACTTCCCAAAATATATAGAGGTAGGAGATATATGGCTGTAGAACAAATTCAGTCAGGGCTGAACAGAGATTCAAACTCATGACACCTGAAATGACAAGACTAGTTGTAACCATACCTAGATAGTTAATGCATTAACAAAAAGGTAATATTGGAGCATGTGTACACTTTGATACCCCTGGCTTGTTGTCACAGCTGTACCAGTCTATTTATATGGCTTACTCAGAGAGTAAACATTGTATACACATACAGTAGTAATATTATCTTGACCTCTGGCCCTGTTTTATTGGGTTAATCAATCAGTGGTCTCAGTAAGCGCAATCAGCGATCAATACAAGGCATGGATTAACCATGGATTAGCTGATGTTTAATAGACTGCACACAGCAATTTTTATATAAATGTTTTCTCATGCTGTCACGAATTTGGTTACAAGCAATGTAAGTAACAGCTGTGACTGGATATCCATATGAAAATAGAGTTACTATATGAAACTGCTAGTGCAGAAATCATTTATAGTTCTGAAATATGAGCAAAAGTAAAAAGTTTTAAAATATACAAGCGGTCCTCCCTGGCAGAGTGGTATAAGGTGCCATCTCAAGATCACTTACCTATCACCGCTAAGGTTGTCAGTTCGAGTCCCTCTCACTCAAAATTTTTATTTTTTTTTCAAATGGGGTTTAATGTCATTTTCAACATGTTTCAGGTAATATATATCATACCCAGTTTTATTGGTGGAGAAAGACCTCAGAATAAATTTTGAGTCAAACCACCGACCTTCCGCAAGTAACTGGTGAGCGAGACTACAACCATAGCAGTGAAAGGTAAGTAATCTTGGGAAGGCACCTAAGATCACAGAGGATCCTTCAAAAATGGTATTTAACCATTCAGTAGTTCTTTTCCCTCTGTCAGATCATGGCTTGTGTTGCCATGGTGGCTAGTGGTATTTTAGGAAGTTACAAGAATCTTTCCAATTGCATATTTATGTCCCTGCCATTCTAAGTTTATCTAAATTCTATTTTTAGCACATTCGAACAATACTAAATGTTGTTATGAAATGAAATGGGTCATATATGTCATATTCAACAGAAGCATTTAAATTGAGGTGGGGCGGTGATTTAATGGATAGGATGTTGGCCGCTGACGCCAGAGGTTGCAGGTTCAATCCCCAGCTGGACTCTATGCCTGTGATAAAACTACACTCAGTACTCGTTCTACCTAGAAAGTGGACTCGAGAATGGTTCATATAAGGTTCTTTCATCGCAATTGAGCTTGAATAAATTAGTATGAAATAAATTGAGTTTTTTATAAAAGTTAAGCTTCCTTGTCAGCATGTAACCATTATGTACGAGGTACTTTAAATTTACTGGCTTCATGATTTTATGTTTATTAAGTTCATAATAATGGTCCTGAAAGTTTTTGTTCCTCTGCATTTTCAAGCATACATTATAATACTAAGAAAATAATGCAGGTTTGAAATTACTTCTCCACCTAAACTGAATCAAAGTATCATACATGGCCAAGTTTGATCATGTTCTATAACAGAATAATCAAGATATGGAAGTTCTGAGAAATCTTAATTCTGACTGTAACAGTATACTCATCTTAAATGTAATTCTTGTCCCTCCTTCTTAGGTCCGTGTGTGTCAGTCTGTCTGTGTGTATCAGTCTGTCTGTCAAATTGTTTTTTGAAAGGGTCTACATAATTATATAGTTGTTGAATTAATATTTGGTGTGTAGCAGCTGTTATAATATTTCGGTCAAGCTTGACATTTGTCACTGTTGGTCAAATTGTACAGGAGTTAGGCCAAAATAAATTAATTGCTAGATTATCATCCCTGCCTGCCCCCTGATTTTTATGCCGCCCCAACCCTTTTTATTTTCATAAAAATAAAAAAATAAATAAATAAAAATTTGGATGATAATCTAATGATTAATTTATAATGGCCTCATGGCCACTTTTTTTTTTACTTGACTTTTGGTAGAATTCACAAGCAGTGGAGCATCTGTGTTTAAACAGATTTCAAGATTTTTGTTTGTGACCCAAGACTGAAACATTTTCATTAACTGAGGATTTGTCTGTAAGGCAGGTGAAAGGACATTGCCTTTTTTTCATATATTATGTCTAGAAATCATCCTATTGGAGTTAAATGATGATTGATTATTGGTTACAATGGATTGATAATACTGTGTGTTACATATCTAGATTTGTCAAAGATTTAAAAGAAATATTGATTTCTTAAAATGGTCATTTTTTTTGGCTCTTTATGAATGTATAATGGTTTGATTGGCAATGAAACAAAACAAATTGCATATCTCTGTTAAAGTAACGTCCTTATACTAGGTTTTCTGTCTCTATTTAGACCCGACCTGATCCACCTTGATACATACATATACTTATGTACCCAAAATGTTAACAATTCGCAATTACCGTATATTCCCTAATTAACGCCCCCGGGGGCGTTACGTTTTACAAGGTGGGGGCGTTTATAAAAGATAAAAAAAAGTAAATTTAACAACAGTTAAAAACACAATAAAACCATGGAAAAAAACCTTAAATTCCACAACATATATACTTAATCACACACAAGACACAGGACCAAAATAGTGAATCCATTTATAAATTATATTTTGTTTTTGTTTTAAACTTATTTATCTTACGTCAGTTGTGAAACATTAAGTTCTTTACATCTTAAACAAATCACACTCTGACTCTGGGTCTTGCTGTACTAGGCATATGGGGATAAAGTGTCTTGCTCAAGGACACCACACAAAGCTGCGGTGGAGGATCTGAGCCCTGGCAAAGTCCTCAAATCCTTGAACAGATGCTCTACCACTGGATCACGTGCTCCAAATTTATATTTTGGCACCATGCATCAAACCAATCCTCTATCTCAGCAACCCATAACTGGGTTAGATATGAAAGATCTTGCCCAGGAGTGACCACTCGTCTATTATTTAATTTATTAAACGAGTTGGCATTATATATTATACGAGACTCTGCCAAAATTGCCAATGACATTTTACATACGAGAGTCAAATTGTACAGAGAAAGGAGAAAAGCGTTGCAGTGGTCTAGTTTAAAGTGAGCATGCTTACTTTAAGACCCAGAGGTGCTCAGATTGATTCCCGGTAAAGTTTTTGCAAACACATTTTCACAGTGCCATAGACTGGTAAGATATTGTGAAAGCATACAAATTTAAAAACTTTAAAACTAGTTCAGTGAATCGAGGATCAGAAGGTCATGGGATCAGTCATTCGCTGTGGCTATGTATGCTGTCCTTGAGCAAGACAGTTTATCTGTCTATTTCTGGTTGTACACAGGGCCACCCTTAATAAATAACTTGTTTGCCACTTCCAACTCATACCATTAAGGGGTGGGTAGGTAGGTGGTAGGTAATTTTTTTTTTTGTAATCAATCAGACAATCTTTTTTCAGGACATGTAATGTCCGAGAATATTATAAATAAACAGCTAAACAAAAAAATAATTATAAATAAAACACCCAAAAACATTTTCCTGACTGGTGGGATTGTTTTCGTCAGCCAGAATTGGCAAACAAACAATGTTTTAATTACCAGTAAGGTCCAGGAAGATTTCAAGTGTGATTTGTTTAAGTAGTAAGAACTTGTTCACAATAAATGTTAAACAAATTTGTTTAAAAAGATAATTTTTTATCTTTAAAACCCATCACACACAACACTTGTATATGTATGTGGTCTTATCTTCATCTTTTCTTAAGAACAATTTAGTATATAAGCCTTAGAGAAGACCAATGTTCAGTCATAATCTACTTAAATTTTTAATGTATGACAAAAATTTAAGAGATTAATCCAATTCTTGTGCTATAGTGACTAATAATTCTTTGATTGATCTTGTTTTGATTGCAATCATATATAAAAAACAACAACTCTGAAGCAAAATGACTGTACTGTTCTACAGGTTGTGTAGATAATCTTTCAAGATAATGTGTCATTATTTTGTCTTAATTAGAAATCCAGCCCGATTAAGACCTGATAATGGTATAATTACATGACAAACATGACACCGAGTGTGAGAGATTCATTTCATAACGGGTGTAATTGATCTGTAATCATTTAAATTAATCAAAAGAAAGATATATTATCACCTGTCTCTGACCTTCTAAATGTTTAGTCACTAATATATCTGTATCCGATTTTGGAATTCTTACAAAAAAAAAAGAAAAAAGTATTTATTAAGCCATTATAAATTAATTGCTTGATTATCATCCAAATGCCTCCAAACTTCCTCTTTCTGAGGAGGGGAGGGCTTGTAATGTTGTCATAAGTATACTATAGACAAATAGTAAAATTAACTCAAATTTTCTATATTGGTCTTTTTATATCTTACGACAACATTACATATAATGACTTTAACATAAAAGCCTGGGGAGGAGAGGATAGATAAGTTGAAATAAAAGGGAACAGGGGAGCCTGTAAAAAAGATTTTCTTAAGAAACTGAGATATGTCATGTAAAATCAGTTATGAATTTTAACGTAGAACTAAACTGAATAAACTTTAACAGTGCTACAAAACTTACATACTTTGTAGAACCATCTGGAAGGGTTGTAACATCTCCAGAGTAGCAGAAGACAAAAGTGTCTAGTTGTAGAAGACCTTCATTCCAACAAGTACAGCTTGTAATCCATTTCATATTATAAAGTATCAGTAATAACTTACTCTGCCTGTGTAGACTGAAGAAACTCTAGTCAAAGATACCCGGAAACACGGCAGTCAAAAGGTCAAAAATATTTTTAGTAATATATGTCTATATTATATATATACTTACATAAATCTACAAAATCAGAACTTCAGAAGTTGATTAGGAGATCCATGTATTGATATATTGATATATTATGTTAGAGAAACATAACATAAATCACAGATTAACAAATATCAGTAAGATGAAAATTAAAATGTAAATAAATTTATTTGATCAGGAATCCTGATACATAAAACAACCACCAATAGGAGTTAGATTATGTAGTCTAAAACCATAAAGTTTGTTAAAAACAAACTCCATCTAGAGGTTCACCTCTGATCACAAACTGAGCTGCCACAACAGAACCTAGAGTCAGTAAATATTAAAAGATGAGTAATCTCTTAGATAGAACTTAGTAAAGAAGTTATGGGAACTCCAGTAACATGCTCATAGGATACGATCCTGAGAATTAGAATTCAGCCAAGCAAGAGAAGAAGACAATGTTCTAACTTCGTGTGCTGTTGGGTTTGCTCATGGAAGTACTTCTTCTTCCACCTCATAAGAAGACATAATAGTCCCTATAATCCTTCTTGATATGGAAGTAAGAGAAAACTCTCTTGTGGTTTCTAGGAGATAAGGAACGAAAAGCCGTTTCCTGTACTTGCGCCATGCCTTAGAGCTATCTCAGAAGATTTTAATGTTCTCACTGACCATAAACAAGAAGAAGAAATCTCGTTACCTGAGGTGTTTGTAGGTAGGGCTGGAATAACCAATGGTTGAATAGCAACCAAAAGAGGTTAATGCTATGAGAGAAACCCTGGAAAGAAAAACAACGTAATGGAAGGGCCACCGACCGCGAAGTAAATGGAATCTCCAGTTCCTGATAATGCATGTAACTCACTACATCAATACCTGAAGTTATAGCTAATAGGAAAGTAGTTTTAAAACTTAATCCCCATCTCAAACAAGATATAAGAGGTTCGGATGTAGGACCTGAAATAGCCTACAGGACCTAAAGACAGTCCCCTTTTGGAGTGACATAAAAAGAAGCCGGATTCTCTAACCATGTTAGAAAGTAGGCGACTATTGGACTTTCCTGTAACCTGCCTAAGTGTTACATAAATGGCTGAACAATAACCTTAAACTGAAGATGGTGAAAGTCCTTTATCTTTGAAAAGTGACACAAGAAATCTGATAGATAATTGAATAGGCGTGATTGCGGGATCCAATGACCTTAACTCACCCTTTTCCAACCAACCTTTTCATCTGTACTCATAAAGACATTTGTAGAAAAACTTCTAGAAAAACAGACTGAAAGCAACTCGAGTAACAAATCCTTCTGTTTCGAGATGTCGTTAGATAAGAGACAAGCGTAAAGATGAAACACTTGTCTTGGCGTGAACTAGCCGATCAAGAACTAGACACAGCAGACCTCATCTGAGAGGGAATACTACTGGAGGAGCCACTAATAGAGATAACAGTGTAGGAAACCATGGATGTCCAGTCCAAAATGGTGTTATCATCAGCAGCAAACCGTCTTCTCTCTGTACTTTAGAAGTACCCAAGATAGAAGTGGAGGTGGAGGGTATGCATTTTAGTCTACAGCACCTGGTATTCCCAGGCGGTTTGAACATCTGACCACCTGCTTTCGAGATGGACGCCTTAACCACTACACCACATAAGACAGATTACTCGAACAGACCCTGCCAAGGAATTGACAGAGCGTCTACTGCCCCTGACAGGGGATCTGAAACTGGAGAAACAAGGTTGGGAGTTGATTGATCAACTGAGTAACAAAGAGATCTATATGATGTGGGTCCCAAAGTTGGAACACCTGATCTAGTGTAGATCGATGTAACATCCCTTCTGTGTGAAATATCTGGGTTTTCCTGGAAAGGTAATATACCAGAACATTCAGTTTGCCTGTAATATACCTGGCTCTGAGAGAGATTCCTACTTGGGAGTACCAAGTCAGAGTCTCCTTTGTAAAGTTCGAGAGCTCCTGAGCATGAGCACCCCCCCCCCCCCCCCCACCCCCTTCTTCTACACATAAGAAGCTAAGGTTGTGTTGTCCGTGGTTAGCGTGACAGAGTGACCTCTTACTGACACTAGAAAGGATGTAGGGACGGAAATATTGCCCTCATCTCCAATATGTTTATATGGCTCGTTAATGAATGAATGAATGAATGAATGAAGTTCCCTGGCTGAGGCAGAGGGAACTGAAAGAAGATGTTCCAGATTTACCTGAAATAATCTTAATCTTTTTAGAGAAGGATCCAAAACAGCTTCCTGTAGTAGGAAATGTGCTCTTAGACACGTAAATATTTGACAAGGAACCAATACCGACTTGTTCCCATTGGGAAAGAAATCCAGCTCTAGAATTAGACATAGAAGATGTCTTGAGTATTGCAGAGTCAAGTCCCTGGAATTGGCGGTTAAGAGCCAGTCCTCCAGATAAGAATGGAGACAAATATCCGTATAATGCACCTGGGATCATGAGCACTTTACTATTCTAGTGAAAACGTAAGGTGCTTGTGATAGACTGAAGGGAAGAGCTCGAACTGATAGGTTGAACCTTGCCAAGGGAAGCGAAAGTATCGTCTGAATCTGGATGTACATGAAAGTGAATGTAAGCAACTTACAGATCAAGAGAAGTTACCCACTCGTTCTTGTGTAGTTCCATCGATAATGGTTCTCCATCCCCCTGTTCTTTTTGAACTATGAAAAGACGACTGTAGCACCCCTGCTTGGGAGAGGAGGGGGATACCGGTTCAATTGCAGCGAGACAGAAAATTCTAGACATATGTGTCAAAATCTACTGCTTCGTTGGATCCCAGAGAATTACTAAGCATCTTGGGTGAAAAGAAACCGTTGGGGATTGAACCAAAAAGGAATTAGATACCCCCACCGGATCACCGAAAGGGTCTAAGGGTCTGCAAAAAATAATTTTCCCCAACCTCTGAGAAGGTAGAAAGTCTACCTCTTAAAGGAATGTCTAGCCTTGGGATCTTAAAATTTAAGTTGGAAGAACCCAGCAAATCTGTAAAGAGCCTGGAAATTTCCAGAAAGGGTACCCCTATTGGTCAGGCACTAGACCTCCTCTGCCCTCGCCCCTGCCTCTGTATGACTTGCTTCCTTTATGGTTAAAAGTAACCCTGGAAGAAAGAACCCGAGGAAAATGGGGCCTTAAGACCCAACTACTGGAGTCCTACTGAATGGAGCTTGAGGAGCTATAAATGGAACCATACTGGAGGTCTGGTATGAAGTTTGGCCATGGCTAACTGCTGAAACAAGGGGTTCTCAAACTTTATTCTACGAATCTTAACCACTTCTTGGAAATTAAGTCCAAGAAGTGTATGGGAGTTAAATGGTCCATCCTTCAGACTAGAAACCAGCTGTTGGTTTAGAGAACTCTGCTCCAACAGAAAAGTCTTGACTCCCTAAAGAAAGGAAATTTTGAAAGCCTGACGAAATACTCCATCATATTAGCATTGTCCTTAACCATTGACTAAAGGAATAGATGCAGCTCGAGGAGAGCTTCAGGTGACGGTTTATGGTCCTGCTGGATAGACAAGATACCACAGATGTTATAAAGGGACGGGTTCGCCCCTCCGTGTTACAGGAGTGCGAACGACCATCCTCAGGGAAGCGGACACCGATCGAGTGCTGTTGACCGGCGAACTCTCTTGCGGAAGAACAACCTCCACGCCCATAATATCCGAGTGAAATTGGGCCTGAACTTCTAAACATGCCAACGAATGTAAAGAATTAATTACAGTTCTTCAAATCCGTGCCCAACCTGTGTCGTAATAGCCTTAGAAAAGTGAGAGGAAGGGCCATAAGGGACCATATCTTCCTCTCTAAGCTCTGATGTAAAATAGTCATCAAATGAGGTACCTGACTACTCTGTGGTAGCGAGAGGATTGAGTTAGGCGGAGTGTCAGTCTTAAATAAAATTCTAAGGCTGAGTTACCCTGAGCAGTAGTGTGAGTATAAACCACTGCGAGACAAAGTTCAGGGCCAAATCTATCTCTAAGCAGAGAAAACATCTCTGAGTAATATGGAAAGGGTGTTCCCAATTTCTCGACCAAATGGCCTTGTTATCAATGGAAAGAGAAGCAACCATCGCCCCTGGAAAAGGGGTTAGCAGGGAGTGAAGGGATTATGTGGTCAGGAGTGAAACCCCTGGAAAAATTAGATCTAGTTGAGTGAGAATGTACTCGAGATCTCTGGGTTGCGGTACCAGCCCTAGCCCTATGAGACTCCTTTTAGACTGACCCGTAGGTCGAAGGTCTAACTGAGGGTGTAACTCCCAACACCAAAGATGCCTTCCTTCAAGAGACATTGCTCCATTGAAAGGCCCTTATAATAATTAGGGATATCTCCTCATGGTTAAAACACCATTGTTTTATAGAGATTACCAAGATTATTAGAACTAGTGTAGAGACTCCCTATGACTAGATCTGTCCCTGGATTCCCTATAATAAAAAGGGTAAAAGAAAACCGAAAATCGGTGTCTCTTCCATTAGATGAAGAACAAGAAATTTTACCTCTATTTCTTCTATGTTCCCTTCCGCTCTCACTGGAAGTCTTCCCTCGATCGCCTTCTGTTCCTGTCCTTGTGTTGCTGCTGTGCGCCGCTGGGACAGTGATAGCTGATTTTGAGGGAAATCTCTCGATCGTCTGCTGTTCAAGTCCTTTTGCTGCTGCAGTGAGCTGCTGGGACAGTGATAGCTAGCGAATGTGGAGGAACTCCTGGAGTTTCTCTGTCCACCCGTCACTCTCTGGGTTTTGGTACTAGACCTAGCCCATTGAGACTCCTTGTAAACTGACCCGGAGGTCGAAGGTCTACGGAGGGTGTAGCTCCAACACTAATGGTGCCTTCCTCCAAGAGACATAGCTCCATGGGAAGTCCCTTGGAATCTGAGGGATATCTCCCCGTGGTGAAGATACCTGGGTTACGAGATATCCCTGGATTTCCAAGATTTGAGCTTTGTTTGGACATTTTGTACAAACACAGGTTGTACAAATATCCTGAAATATAAAACAAAACTGGCGAACAATTTCGCCGATTAGTTTACAAATATTATTTGTAAAAACAGTTAAATGACAAAGAAAGTTGTCGACTATTTACTTTTTAATAATTTAACAGTGAAATTCTCGCGAAATTAAACTGAGAAATAAAACTGTAAAGCGAATTTATTCGCTGAAAAGAAGTAACACAACTACAAACTAATGAATGTGCTACTTAATAAAACGCACTATATAACGAAGAAACCGTGGAAAATTAGCAATTTTTACGAGTGAATTTGAATTACCTACCTCGCACGAGGGCACGAAAACAGAAAGAGGAAGTTGCTTTCGCGCATGCGCATATTTATAGCAAAGGATAGTAACTCGTTACTTATAAGAGGATAGTTAAGTCTTTCTGTTTTCGTGGATTATGGCAAATCGAGTATTAGCATATGTAATGTTGTCAAAGGATATAAACAAACCAATTCTTTGATCTTTCTTGTTTATATATATATAAAAATACTGGCCATGATCTCTGTAATAAAGTAGCAGTTTTGTTGCATTATTTTTTTATGACTGTTTTTCTAACAGTCATAAAAAAATAATGCAACAAAACTGCTACTTTATTACAGAGATCATAGCCAGTATTTTTCAATATCTATAATTTACAGCAACTGTACATTATGTATACTTTTTTTTTTTACATTATTTCATAATTATGTGTCATTATATTGCCATATGATAGAAATCCAGTTTGGTTTATAAAGCTTGATAATAGTATTATTAACTGACGAAACATGACACAGACCGCGAGACACCGATTTCATAAAAAGTCTAAATTGATTTGTAAGCAGGTAAATTAGTCAAAAGGAAGATATATTATCACCTATTGATAAAATCGTATTCTGACCTTCCATGTTCATTATCTATATCAGATTTGGCATTCTTACAAAAAATCGATTTATAAAGTTATTATTTTTTTTAATATTTTGTACATATCCATATCATGAAATTTATAAGTCTTGTCATTGTCTACTCTTGTTAGTCAGGGTTGAAAAGAAAAAAAAATGACCAGATGGCAGCCAAACTGTTATCAGAATTGTTGTCAGCAATAAGTAATTGAGGGCGGTAGTGTAATGGATAGAGTGTTGGCCGCTCATGCCAGAGGTTGCAGGTTTGATTTTGCAGCTTGACCCAATGCCTCGCAAAAAAAAAAGTACTGGTTCTTATACCCAGGAAGCGAACTTGAGAGCAGTTCATATAAGCTTTCTTGCAATCAAGGTATATTAAGTTGTTTGTATAACAAACAAAATTTATAATGTGATTATGTTCAGATTATATGGTTAACTGTTCAAATAGTAATATCATTATTACAAATGTTTTTTATGCTCCCCCAAAGGGGGGGTGGGGAAGCCTATAGTCACTGTTTTGTCCGTGCGTGCGTGCGTCCCCAAGTTTTTGTCCGGGCTATTTCTCTACAACATCTGGTTGGAATTTTATGAAACTTGCTAGGATGCATCATTACCAAGTACAGATGCGCATATTGTCTTTGTGTTCCGGTTCAATGATTTTTCACTGAGTTATGGTCATTTGATTCTGTCCGTGACCAAATTCTTGTCCACGCTATTTCTTTACAACCCCATGTTAGAATTTTATGAAACCTGCTAGGATGCATCACCACCAAGTGGAGATGGGCATATTGTCTTTGTATTCCTATTCAATGATTTTTCATGGAGTTATGGCCCTTTAATTGAGTCTGTGACCAAATTCTTGTCCACATTATTTCTCTACAAGCTCAGGTTGGAATTTTAAGAAAACTTGCTAGGATGCATCATTACCAAGTGCAAATGCGTATATTGTCTTTGTGTTCCGGTTCGATGATTTTTCATGGAATTATGGCAAAAATCATTTCTTTACAACTCCATGTTGGAATTTTATGAAATTTGCTAGGATGCATCTCTACCAAGTGGAGATGCGCATATTGTCTTTGTGTTCCCGTTTGATGATTTTTCACTGAGTTATGGCTGTTTCATTCTGTCTGTGACCAAATTCTTGTCCACGCTATTTCTCTACAACCCCATGTTGGAATTTAATGAAACTTGCTCGTATGCATCACTACCAATTGGAAATTCACAAATTGTCTTTGTGTGCTGGTTCGATGATTTTTCACGGAGTTATGGCCCTTTTGTTGAGTCTGTGACCAAATTATTGTCTGCACCATTTCTCTTCAACCTCAGGTTGGAATTTTATGAAACTTGTTTTACATGCTTGTCATACAAATTCTTGTCCAGGCTATTTCTCTAGAACCATTGATTGGAATTTTATGAAACTAGCTATGATCTATCATTACCAAGTGGATATATGCATACTTTCTTAGTGTTTACATTTGATGATTTTTTACAGAGTTGTGGCCCTTAGATTGCATCCTTTACCAAATCCTTGTCTTCTCCATTTCTCATTCTAGTAGCTGGAATTTTATGAAACTTGCCAGGAAGCAATTAGACTTGGAACATAAATAATGCAGTAGAGGTCAATGTGTTGCAGTGCAGAGTGAAGAACCAAACATCTCTTCCAAACATTATCTTCCCCTTTACACCCCCTTTCCCTTTACAAACAATGCAGCTACTACTCAATCAAGCACTTGTTCGGGGGAACTCTTGAGGATACTGTATACTGAAAATGAAGCTATTTTCATAAGCACCCTCTAACTGCTTCCTAATCATTTCACACTACTGGAGAGAAAGTAGTTTGTGAGTTTTATGTATTTGTCAGATGAAAGTAACTTTTGATGTAAAAAAAATAAACTGATAACCTACAAGTGTTTGAGTTGTTGTTTTTATATTTGATGTCAGTGCAAGATTGATATTCAATGCAGAGTAGCAAAGGTAGAGATGTAGGGATATCCATATAACTAGTGAGGGTATACAGTTTATGGTGAAAGTAGTCCTCAGCTGCCGCCTTTCTGCTTGAAAAATTTAACCTGTGTTTATGGTATGATTTCAAATTGACGTTCAATTCAGAAATGTTATAAAATATTATAATAAGATTCAAATTATTTAAAGGGATTATATTGGCAAGTTACTCAAACACGCTGTTAATCCAGACTTTTCCTGTATACAGTATGCACAAAATAATGCTTATGTATTGACGTATAAACTTTATTTACTTGAAAGTTATCAAATTAACAGTAATTAGATATTGGCCAAAACTTTAATACCTCCCGCAATAAAGTTTTGCGCAATGTTAACATTGAACTACGTAAACTTCCCGAACAAAGCCTCGAAAACGAGATTGGGAACGAGTCTTTGCGATGTTATCCGATGATTGATCGGAAACTTGAAAATGGTTCGTTGAAAATAGCAATGTAAACAAAAACAAAAACGTGGCTTCAGAAACCCGATGTTTGTAATAAAAAGGTTATGCAATTAGACACTTTAGACGTGTATATCTCTAAGTTATAAGTGTATTTTCATGCTGGGCGTGTGTATTTAGGACAGGGAATTGACGGTAATATGCCAATATAATCCCTTTAAAAGTGTGTAATAAACTGATAGATTATCTGTTATTTCGATCACAATGTATGTTAGTGTCACAGTGTACCTTCAAAAGATTTGCATGACTGATTTTCCATCAACTAAAATTAGATCATTGTGTAATGTTTAGGGCATTTTGCAAGTAAATTATACAACTTGGCCCAAAAGTCAGCGCCTTCCATGACTGCGGTCACATTTCTCAGAGCCATGAATCTTTTTATTAAGAATTTGCTAATTATGTATAGTGTACTTCTACTTTAGTATGCATTTGGAAATACACAAGTACTAAATGAAAAATATAAAATTCTTCCCTAATGTTACAGAATCAAACATTAAAGATAGAAACATATCATTTTTATTTTTTATCGAATTTTAACAATATTCTAATAAGGAATAGAAACCCATACTTGAGAATGCATCATTCATGAATGCTAAACTTAAACATTTTCAGCACAGGAGTGGAATCCTCATCCTGTTCCCACCTCATTTCATGTCTTGTGACTTGCTTTCAAAATTTTCTGGGGAAAGTCCTAGGATGTACGAGTATGTTATCTGCTTTTAAACATTGAAGATACGCCAAGTACACTGTGGTCCCGTTATAACGCGGTCCGATATATCACGAATTCCGTTATAACGTGGTTTTTGCTTGGCTCCCATTTTTTCGGCAGGGTGGAAAAGTCGTGATATAAAACTTGAAAATCTGCGCGAATGATCAAATGACAACCAAACAATAGATCATCGCCGTGTTTTGATTTGATAACCGCTCATCTTCTACTCACCAATTAGCCTTGATTATAACAAACTATTATAACCATTACCTCATGGTGGTTTAAAGTATAGTAGTGATTGATTCATGCCAGCATTGACTATTAACAGTTTGTAATAATTCCGAGTGCTTCAATAAATGCTGTCACGCGCCAAACACGGAAGCCATATGCAAACTTTGTTTTTATCGAGTGATCGCGTGATCAAGCAACAAAGCGGTTGACAGGTATTAATATATCGCGGGTATCTTATCCAATCGTAAACACAAATTTATTTTTATTATTTTATTGATGTTAATACTTCAGATATACATTTTTAATATTTTAACACTAACAGCGTTGAGTTTAAATTCAAGCACGATTTTTTATATAGACACCGTTTTTTCTCCTTTCAGGTTAAACGGAAATGGCTGCCAATTTTAGAATAATCAAAACACGAAAACATTTTTTTTTCTTTTCTTTTTTTTGTATTAATTTTATACATATCTAAGTGTATCTGTTGCAACCAAATATGCGTTGTATCATATTACAATGCCAACAATACCATTCACTTAGAGTCGGACAGCACGATAGGTGTGAATAACCGACATCGATTTTTTTCGAGGTTATTATCACTATAACGTGGTTCGCTTATAAGGTGGTTTCGTTTTGTGGACCCCAAGATTCGCGTTATAATGGGACCCGAGTGTATCATTTTGATCTGTGGCAGGCCCAGTTAGGTCAGGTGGTAACACGTCTGACTATCAATCCAGTGGCTCTTTGTCCTTTATCTCTTGTTGCTGATTCAAGTCAGAAAGGTATCATTTATTTGCAGAGATGGGTGTGTTCGAGTACTGGTTTATCTGATTGAATCACCGGAAAGAGTAATAAAGTTAAATGATCATCTGTTAGCCAATGTTGGCATAAAAATGACTCTAAATTTTCAAACAAGCAGATCAAGTGGTAACTTTCAGGACCTTCCGTCCTTTGATTAATGTTTATAAACACAGTCTGAACATAGCTGTTTATAAACAGTCTCAACATACCTGTTTACAAACACAATCTGAACATACCTGTATACAAACACAATCTGAACATACCTGTTTATAAAAAATGTAAATCTTAGCATGTTAAGTCATCTTTATTATTGTGTTGTCAACAATGTTTGGCTAATTATTAATGTTTCAAGTTTTATTAGCAATTATCGGCAACATAATACCTTAAGCCTTCATGAGACAGCAATAAATACAGATTACTAATTGATACATACATTAAGTATATGCACAAAATAAACAACAAACATATTATTCAGTTTATAAAGTGATTAAATCATTCAAAGTAGCTATATGAATATCAGTCTTCATTTATAAATTTGGATACTTGATATACAACAAATGTTTATTCTATTTTAGCCGTTATAGAATTAGATTTATTTAATGAGAGCCACACTTGATTGCTGAGTCAGTCTCAGTACAGTATTAGACGTTAGCAACTCATTAGCCTTCCATCTGTTTTGGTATTTGTGAATTTCTGTATGTTATTTTCAGATAATTATAAAACTTTCAATTATTTTGGAAATGAAATTTTACATATGTGGAGGTTTGTTCGGTAAAATTTCCATGAAGTTCTGCCAAATATTAAAGAAATATTAAACTGCCTTGATGTTTATCACAATTATCCTTTATAAATTACTGTCTAAGATCTTTATCACCATTCATTATCTATACCTGTTCTATATCACACAAACATTTTCTTCATTTGGATCAAATTCTGACAATCAAAAATATCATTATATGATTGTGTACTTCTTTGTAATGGACACAGTTTGTCGAATTTTAACCAGGAAGCTTTGACAAAGATCTTCTCCAATTTTTTCGTCGTTAAGGGTTTATTAACCCTCGCACCAAGCTCTTGACCTTTTTGCCAGCAAGAACAGAAGATTACATAGCGAGTGGACAGCATCAGCAGTGTCGCTACTTCTCCAGGTGCTGCACCACTGGCTGGATAAGATGATTATTTGCCAATTATTTGCTTATTTGACAATTCATTGTCATTGATGATTACAGATGTTGTTTGTTTCTTGAAGATGTTGATTAGTCAATGAAGATTATGAGTACAGTTCCTGTTGGTCGCTGAAGTTCTAAGGTGTGTAGTCGAACTGCTGCTTAGTACACTGCTGCTGATTTTTTTGCTTGCTGGTTAACATCTAAACAATCCTGTCTACGGCCACATGTAAAAACATATCCAATGCAGTAATTAAAAAATCGTCACATGTAAAGTGTAGATGACCAGTAAAAATTACCCCCTGCATTACACGATTTCACCGTAACCTCGTTTAGTGAAGGTGGCTGTGACCCACTTTGAAGGCTGGAGCTTGCCCAGGAGACTGTCCTGCCTGTCCTGCTTGACAGCCTCTCGAAGAGTGGGCTCCAATTTTTTTTCCTGATTTTTTCTGATTAAGTGTATAAAGGCTGCCAAATCTTTTATCCTTGATTCACGCACTGCATGCTGGATATAATTATATGAGGTATAATATTAATACACCTGGTCAGATGAGATATATCTTCAAAAAAAAAAATTGCTTACCGGTAAATTTTTACAAATTCTTAGGTTATAAAACTCGGTTCACGCTCAGCACAAATTTTATTCTCAAACACATTGATAAAAACACAAACTAAAGCAAAAACTATTTGACTCAATCTTGAGTTTGAAAATACATTAATGCCAACTTGTAGTAGAAAATTGAAAATGAACTCTTTAGTTTAGTATGGAATAAAATTTTATTAAGCAAAATACTCAATTATATGGTTAAGAAAATGTAGTTTTCATACATATTCTATTAAACAATGGTTAAAGTTGCTTGTTTCTGCCTGTAAATATAGCGATTTAACAACATTGTGTTCAGTAGCTCTTGTGGGATACTGTCTCCAAAACGGATTTTTAAATACAGAATATCAGATTCTTCATTTGTCATTGGTTGTGTTACATTAACTTTGTTGCTTTTGCCAAGCTTCTTTAAGGCTTTCTGCTTTCAGCAGAGCATATTTTGTCAGGGAAGACAGGATAAAGCTTGAAGGTGACAGGATAAAGCTTGAAAGTGAAGAGACATAACGGGATGAATTCTATTATTCTTTTCTCAATAAATTCAAATTTTTGCAATAAAGTTGTCAGCATTACTTATATTAAAGTCAGGATAATATGCTGGGTACCAGGGTGTCACTCAGATATAATGTTATATACTAATTAATGTGATGGGTACCAGGGTGTCACTCAGATATAATATTATAATATTATTATATACTTATTAATGTGATGGGTACCAGGGTGTCACTCAGATATAGTATTATATACTAATTAATGTGCTGGGTACCAGGGTGTCACTCAGATATATTATATACTGAGTGTAAATGTATTCTAAATGGAGTTGAAATGCACCAAAAATGCAAAAATGATTAATAAAAAATAAATCAAAATTGCATTTCTAAATCATAATAAAATGCTGTTTTGTTTAAAAATAACACCATCAGGTGTTTGCTTTAAATATTTGCTTGAGGGCAGTATGGCTTTGAGTGTAAGTTGTGACTGGGAAGATTTTTGAATTGCGAAACCTGGAATAAAGTACAACACACACTCAACACACAGTTCTGAGGCAGACATATTTTAATCTTCTCCGATATTTGAAACACTGATTCCATTGTGTAGTTTCACTCCTTTACAATGGTCAAATATAGATAATAATGTTCTCACCTCCACTCAGTAGTATGACAAATGTACTTTTTCTTGGTTTTAGCGGGAAAATTGAAATTATGTCATTCCTGAAACCTTGCAATCGACTGGCCATGTAACCCTTTACTCCATAGATACGCGTTTTCCCGCACCAATCACAGAAGGTCTTTGAAAACAGTGCAGGAAGAGTTCAGATTGCTCGTGATGAGCAATCTGAACACTTTCTGCACTGTTTACCACTCTGTCAGTTAATATAAACATAATACACCCAATAATTCCAAATCCTTCTATATAAGATGTCCAAAGGCATCTATATTAGAGGTGTCCAAAGGCGTCTATATGAAGTAAAGGTTTAAACTATGGTTTATCCATTCAGTAGTATAACAAATGTATTTTTTTGTGGTTTTACAGGAAAATTGAAATTATGCCACTGTTTTCAAACATTGCAATCAACAGGCCATTTAAACTATGGTCTATTTGTTCAGTAGTATGACAAATGTACTTTTTCTTTTTTTAGCGGAAAAATTAAAATTATGTCAGTCCTGACACACCTTGCAATCTACTGGCCTTTAAACTCTGGTTTATTAAACATGACCACCTGTGCCAGGCACAATAGAATAAAAAGCAATGTATGTTTCTTTTTTTTAATTTTTGTAACAATAAGTACATGTGACCACAATAAAACAATGAAAAAATTGTGTCATGTAATTGGTAGGGTGATTAAATAAAGTCCTGGGAAATTACAGCATTCAATACTTCAGCAGAAACAAGAAAAAATATGTTTTCTTGATAAATATTATGTTCTTCAGGCAGATAGTTTTAAGGGAGATAACTGCTTAAAGATTTTAATGAGATGCTAAACATTAGACTGTACAAAATGCTTTTTCATTGAACTGAGTGAGGTTGTACAGCTTTCCTTGCTTGTTTCTGTTTTACAGCCCTTGGACTTATGTGAAGTGCAAATTGTTTATCAGTTTTATTTCCTGGCATACCGTTGTTTCTATTTGTTACGGCCAACATATCAAAAGATTGTGCTGTGAAGTTTGACCCTCGCCTTGGTCTCAGCTTACTTCTGTCATTTGTAGAAGTGTGATTTCTTGTGATTTCCGATTTCTTTCCTTCAAATTCAATTTTTTCAAATATCTTATTTAAAGTTCCTTGAGTTTCAGCCTTAGTGGACCTTGCTAGTGTGTCTTGTAGCTTTCTTTCAGGCGTTGTGTGTGTTTTTGAAATGTAATTTTCTGTTGAAACTTTATATGAATCAACAGCTAGACAAGAGAAGTTTTCTGCTGCAGTTTGTCTTTCATTTTTCACAGTTGAAATTCTTTTTCTATTTTGTACCCCATGTGTGTGTGCCTCATTTTGGTAAGCAAACTTTGATTTTTGATCATGATCTAATTTTCTTTTTAATTTTTCTATCTCTTTCATACAGAACTTCAACTCTTTTTCCACACTTTCTTTCACTAGTTCATGTTCAGAAATTAAGATTCTGAATTTCTCTTCAGCTTCCTTTAAATCTCGATGCTCATTTTCAGATTCATTTTCCACCCTTTCCTTTACTTTGTCAGTCAGTGTTTCATTTTCATCTTTTAAGGCTTGATTTTGTTCATTTAGTAGACACATTTTATCTTGAAGTTTCTTTATCTGCTTTTCCAGATCCACAATCTTCTTGTCCTTGTTTCTACAGCTGTGTTGGAGTTTTATTATGTTGTCTGCATACTTGTTTTTTTGCTTTTCCTTTTCGCTCAATTCAAGGTTCATCTTTTTGTTTGATTCTTTGATATCTATTATATATGTCAACAAGGAACTCCTGTCGTTTGCACCCAGAGCACTGTAATATATATTAATAATTGATTAATATGTTTGGTGTTAAACGTCACTTTCAATAATTTTTCAGTTATATCGGGATGGTGTCTACTTGAGGCAGTATTCTGAGTGCTGCCGCACTGGAGTATCGTGCTGCAGACACATGCTATGATACTCCACCTAGTAACATTATACTTTCACTGGGTGGAACAGACCTAGAACTTTCCTCTTAATGCTGAGCACCAAGCGAGGAAGCTTCTAGTATCTTTTTTCGAGTCTTTGATATGACCTGGTTTCTTTTGACAGAAATAAATTAGTTTATTCTTATGACAGTTGGATTTTACTCTAATTTAGTAAAACAAAACTATTGTGTTATTATTTACCTGTAACATTTATCAACAGTTTTCAGAAGATCGTCTAGTAACATGTCCACCATTTCAATTGTAATAGGTTCCGGACTTTTGAACGAGAGTTCCCTCATGTTAGAATTGGTCATAGCTGTCTTCAACTTGGAATAGAGGCAGTTTAACTTTTCCTGCATGATGTCCAATGATTTACCATTCTGAGTTGTGGATTGGTCACTCTTGATGGACTTGATGGTATCACCGAGGTTTGGAGTGGGAGGATCAGTCCTGGTTTTTATGTGATTGTTTTCAGTATTATGTTTATGGATTTGAGGAAGACAGCCATCTCCCCGGTTACAGTTGCTATCCATGAAAGCTGGGATTGGAGATGTGGCAGTGTCCATTGAGGTTTTTGGGTCGCTATTGTCATCAGAACTGCTTCGGTCAGTGCTGCATTTTATGCTTTCTGTAATAGTTGAAATATATATCAATAGAATCAAGAATGAAGGCCAGTACTTGTCTTACTGGGACAGACATTTGGGATATAACATTGCTCACTCAAACAGGTATTAATCCCCCTGTAAGGATGATCCCCTATTCGTCTGCTGGTAAAGTTATTAATGCTCCAGGGTAGCTTTCAAATAATTTGTGTTGAACATTAAAATGTTTAAATATATCAACAGATAGTATCTTGGTTCTGGCATGTTAATAAACAATTAAAGGGAAGTAATCAATTTAAGTTCATTTGAGAGAAGTTGGAGATTTTAGAATTACTGCTTTGTAATACACTGTGAAAATTGTTAAAGGGGAGTAATCTAACTTTACACAATTGCAATTTTAATTTAAATGTTAAATGGTTTTAAAAACAAAATTGGTATGACTAAATACAGTTGCTGTAAGTTTAGACAGGTGTGAAATTAATGTGTTACTAAAATACTTAATTTGTAATAGTTTTAATGTTCATATCATAATCCTTTGAATCTGTAATGGTCAAATTAGATTCCAGTGTTTTAATGAGATTTTTTGCATGTACTGGTAATCATAATATTTTGCATGATAGATAGCACACAAACCAATTACAAAATACATTTCACCATGGCAACCAGACATCAGAATGAATGAATGAATATTTAGCGTCATTTTTTTGCCATCGAGAGCTAAGATTGATGATCAGTGTTTCTTGAAAGGTTTACCAGTACTTTAGTACACCCCATTTCCCCAAGTAACTGATAATTTTCCCACTTGAATCAGTGATGAGAGACGAATGATAATGAGACACAATGTCGTATATCAATCATCACAGAGACTGTTGCCGAGTGGGTATTGGCACTCACAACCCCTGGATTGATAGCCAGATGCTCTACCGACTGAGCTAATCGTACCCAGCAAGACATCAGATCCTCATCTTGTTGGTACAAGTCAGACTGTACAATGTCATATTCTGTCCTTGGTTTCCTTCCATTTTTGTTAATCGGGTTTAACATTATTTTCAACACCTGCAGTTTTTATACAGCATATTCAGTTCTGTTGATGGAGGAAGAACCTTCCACACTTAACTATTTGGTTAAAAAATCCTCTCATTCCAAGACCATAATGACATTGCCCCTAACCTATCATGTTTAAGGAACTACAGCATAGCTCAGGTTATGCATGCCTATTCAATAATACTCTGTACATATCCTGCAGCATGGTCTAGCGGTAAAGTGTCTGCCTTGTGGGCCAAAGGTTGTGGGTTTGATCCGGGGCCAGGTCATACCAAAGACTTTAGAAATGATACTTCTAAAAAGCTTCCTTGCTTGGCATTTAGAGTTCTAGGTCTGGTTGGCCCACTGTCAGTATAATGTGGCACTTAGCATTTAGAGTTATAGGTCTGGTTGGCCCACTGTCAGTATAATGTGGCACTTAGCATTTAGAGTTATAGGTCTGGTTGACCCACTGTCAGTATAATGTGGCACTTAGCATTTAGAGTTATAGGTCTGGTTAGCCCACTGTCATTATAATGTGGCACTTAGCATTTAGTTCTAAGTCTTGTTGGCCCACTGTCAGTATAATGTGGCACTTAGCATTTAGTTGTAGGTCTGGTTGGCCCACTGTCAGTACAATGTGGCACTTAGCATTTAGAGTTATAGGTCAGGTTGGCTCACTGTCAGTAAAATGTGGCACTTAGCATTTAGTTCTAGGTCTGGTTGGCCCACTGTCAGTATAATGTGGCACTTAGCATTTAGTTCTAGGTCTGGTTGGCCCACTGTCAGTATAATGTGGCACTAAGCATTTAGTTCTAGGCTAGGTCTGGTTGGCCTACTGTCAGTATAATGTGGCACTTAACATTTAGTTCTAGGTCTGGTTGGCCTACTGTCGGTATAATGTGGCACTTAGCATTAAGAGTTCTAGGTCTGGTTGGCCCACTGTCAGTATAACGTGGCAATTAGCATTTAGTTATAGGTCTGGTTGGCCTACTGTCAGTATAACGTGGCACTTAGCATTTAGTTATAGGTCTGGTTGGTCTATTGTCAGTATAACGTGGCACTTAGCATTTAGAACTCTAAGTCTTGTTGGCTCACAGTCAGTATAATGTGGCACTTAGCATATAGAGATTAGGTCTGGTTGGCCAACTGTCAGTATAATGTGGCTGGGTGGGTAACCATACCATTTGTCTGTAGTATGATACTCCTGTGTGGCAGTGCTCAGAGTTCTGTCTCGAGCAGACACTGTGTCGATATGACTGAACAAGTGACTGAAGGCGATGGAGGTTGTAGTTGTGTGTGTATTTTTTTCATTCTTAAACAAAGGCATGCTAGAATATAAAAGATCTTACCAAATTTCTGCAGTTGTTCACTATGTTTGCTTTCCAGACTATCAGCAAGAAACAGGAAATCTGGTCTTATTGCCTCTACAAATATGTTGAATGCTGTTGGTCCCCTTTTCTTTAAGATGTCGAGAAGTTTGTTGATCTTCTTTGTGTCTGTCCTCTTATCCTGATTAATATAATAATCATAATAATAATAATAACAATAATAATAATGATAATAATAATAATAAAAATAATAACAGTAATAACAATAGTAATAACAATAATGATAGTAATAATAACAATAATAATGATAAAAATAATAATAATAATAATAATAATAATAATAATAATAATAATAAAACAAGAACAATAATAATAATACGACGACGATATAGTTTTACATGGAACTGCATTATAAATATACCAAGATGCACTGCGCTACACTATTTGGCAAAATTTTATCCAGCTGAAGTACCATAAAAAAACAAAACAAATTCAATAATAATAAAAAAAATCCTCCCCCATTGACCCTCCCCCAGTGACCCTCCCCCATTGACCCTCCCCCATTGACCCTCCCCCAGTGATCCTGCCCCAGTGACCCTCCCCCATTGACCCTCCCCCAGTGACCCTCCCCCATTGACCCTCCCCCAGTGACCCTCCCCCATTGACCCTCCCCCAGTGATCCTCCCCCAGTGATCCTCCCCCAGTGACCCTCCCCCAGTGATCCTGCCCCAGTGACCCTCCCCCAGTGACCCTCCCCAGTGACCCTCCCCCAGTGACCCTCCCCCAGTGACCCTCCCCCATTGACCCTCCCCCAGTGATCCTGCCCCAGTGACCCTCCCCCAGTGACCCTCCCCCAGTGATCCTCCCCCAGTGACCCTCCCCCAGTGACCCTCCCCCAGTGACCCTCCCCCAGTGATCCTCCCCCAGTGACCCTCCCCCAGTGACCCTCCCCCAGTGACCCTCCCCCAGTGATCCTCCCCCAGTGACCCTCCCCCAGTGATTCTCCCCCAGTGACCCTCCCCCAGTGATCCTCCCCCAGTGATCCTTCCCCAGTGACCCTCCCCCAGTGACCCTCCCCCTTTTTAAGAAAAGTTTGGATGATAATCTAAGAATAGATTTAGTAACATGTGAAAAAGAAAGAAACTTATAATACCTTAACTTCTTCCACCATATCTTCAGTGAGTACTTCCCTCTCCTCTAGCATGTCTAGTATTCCATCTGTCAGGATCAGATTCTTTATTATCTCTCCTTTGCACTGTTTTAACACCTTTCTGGCTGGTTCTTCCATTTTAAATCCACTTTTTTATTTTTTTAAAAAGTTTTTTATATAATTATTTTCACATCATTACCAAAGCCATGTTGTTGTTTATCTTACTATCTAACTTTACGAAATATTTTGATGATTTATTAATTTCAGCAATATTTAAGTATTTGGTATTACAGTTTATCCTTATTTTATATTTTCATTTAATTCTATTGATAAAAGATGAAAAAAGTTTTATAAATATATATTGGTTAAACGAGAAATCAGAAAGTTGTTATATTGAATTATCTAAGTTCAATGAAATGTTTCAAGTATATGAAATTGCATTACATGTCGTGTAGTTTGATCCAAAAAGTCAAAATGTTAGTCATTTTAGCCTCGTTTTTCAGATTTTTGACAACAGTCCTGGTAGCAAATTTCCTTGTATTTATCAAAATGGATCAAATTTAAGATTTTATAGCAACAAATATATGTAAGAGCCTGCGTGACATCAATTTGTCTGGCTGCTGTTGCTATAAACACCCTTTGAACAAAACCTCCATTTTCCACAGTCTTTAATTAGTAAAGTATATTGAAATGTCTTTGAAAGATAGTACTTGAAAAGCGTGAAAAAAGTCGATGAATAATCTTTGAGAAAAATGACCTGAGCAAATCTGTTTTTAATCCTCATACATTCTTAGAATAAACATATAAATGTTGTTGTTAGTGTCCCATTATAGAAGGCATTTTCACAAGATATTTAAACTACCTGCAAAGCATGAAAAAAAAGTTCAAAAGTCCTTGAATAGTTTTTAAATAGTCCTTGAAAGTCCTTAAATAATCTTTGAATAGTCCTTGAAAAGTCTTTCAAAACAAAATCACAGGAGCTGTAGCCTGCATGCACTCTGTTTTTTATCCTCATAAAATTGAGGACACTTTCTAGGTGGGATATAGTTTAATTAAGATATAAAACACATATATTTTGCTGAGTGTCCATGTTGCAATGAAGTAGACATTCACAAATATATTTAAACTTGTTAAATCTAAAGCTTTTACTGATATATTTTTTTTAAATGTCTTCAATGAATTATCAACTTAATTACTTTCTGTCCTGAAATAATCACGCATGCTATGACACAATTTTTTTAATCGTTCATAATTATTTGTGATAATTATGGTTCCTTTGTTATTGTTACATTGTGTAATGGCTGTGTTTTTTCGACTTGGCAATTAGTATCTGCTCTGTTTTTCATCTTTGGAATAGAAATTATAAAGCATTTAAATGAAAAGAATAGAAAAGTAGAGTAATTAGTATGGATAAGTGTGAGAATGGTGATTTCCCAAAACTATCTTATCCTTACATATCTTTTTGTAACATTTTCTTGAAGGGATCCTCCGTGACCAAGTAGTCAAAGGTGCCGTCTCCAGATCATTGTAACCATTCCCTGTTAAGGTCATAGCTTCGAGTCATGCTTGCTCCAAAAAGTTTATGAGAGAAAGTTTGCCAGTTACTTGTGGTTCCACTCAGATCCATTTTGAGATCTCCTTCCACCAATAAAATTTGATATACTGTGATTAAATCACCTGAAATGTGTTGAAACCCATTAAAAAAAACAACGGTTCTCT
Source organism: Panopea generosa (assembly GCA_029582155.1). Lineage (NCBI taxonomy): Eukaryota > Metazoa > Mollusca > Bivalvia > Adapedonta > Hiatellidae > Panopea > Panopea generosa. The sequence continues at coordinate 63,968,617 of CM055904.1, forward strand.
TGATACTTTACATAAATTCTTATTTTTCAATCCGTGCAGACTGCTGTTTTATCGTAATTGTTCTGGTCCTATTACACTTGTTGTATGGTGTTTAGCGTCACTTTCAACAATTTTTCAGTCATATCCCGACGGTGTCTACTTTTACTTTTGGTCCTATTACAGAAAAAGCATAAGATATGTGAGGTTATGATTGGCCTGGTATCATAAAATGAGACTGTGTAGGTATTGTGACATGTATCAGCAGTATATTACCAGGTACTGTCTCAAGCAATCACCGCAGTAACTGAAACAAGAGCTGTCGGAGGGACAGCGTGCTCAACTATTCGAATATTTGTCACAGAAGTTCAAATTTGATTTGATGACAAATCCAAGCAAATAAGAGTTATCTAACTTACAAAATTGAGTAGGTCTTATAACTGCAATATCTTGTATTAAGTTTCAATCAAATTCATGCAGTGATTGCTGAGTTATAAAATTTCTAAGTAAAACAAAGGCCCTTATTTGCAGAAAATCTGGCAAGAGTTATATCTGACATGATTAATTTAGTTGATTTCATTACTACAAAGCCATATGTAAAGTTTCAATCAAATACATTGAGCGGTTGGTGTAATATGGACTTGACAGTACTTGCATGCAACACTTTAACCAAAATTCTAAGTAAAAGAATGGCAATTATTTGCATGATATTCATGCAAGAGTTATCTAACTTAGTTATTGTAGTAGAGTTGATGACCGAGACGGCTTGTGTAAAGTTGCTACAAATACATTGAGTGGTTGGTGAGATATGGATTTGATGGTACTTGCATGCAAAACTTTAACTAGAATTTCTTAGTTAAACAAGGGCAATACTTTGGATTATATTCAGGCAAGAGTAATCTAACTTAGTTATTGTAGCAGGGTTGGAGACTGGGAAGACTTGTGTAAAGTTGCAAGCCAATACATGCAAAGGTTACTGAGATATGGACTTGTTGGTACTTTCACACAAAACTTAGATTTTCTAAGTCAAACAAGGGGAATTATTTGCATTATGTACATGCAAGAGTTATCTAACTTAGTTATTATAGGTGGGTTGATGACTGGGAAGACTTGTGTAAAGTTTCAATGAAAAATATTGAGAGGTTGGTGAGATATGGACTTGATGGTACTTGCATGCAAAACTTTAACCAAACTTTCTAAGTCAAACAAGGGCAATTATTTGTATCATATTCATGCAATAGTTATGCTACTTAGTTACTGTATTATGTTCGATGACTGGGAAGGCTTGTGTAATGTTTCTAGTCAATACATGCAGTGGCTACTGAGATAGGGACTCATATTTTGCAAGCAACATTTTAACCAGATTTTCTAAGTCAGACAAGGGCAATACTTTGGATTATATTCAGGCAAGAGTTATCTAACTTAGTTATTGTAGTAGGGTTGATGACTGGGAAGACTTGTGTAAAGTTGCAAGCCAATACATGCAAAGGTTACTGAGATATGGACTTGATGGTACTTACATACAAAACTTAGATTTTCTAAGTCAAATAAGGGGAATTATTTGTACATGCAAGAGTTATCTAACTTAGTTATTATAGAAGGGTTGATGATGAGGAAGACTTGTGTAAAGTTTCAATCAAAAATATTGAGAGGTTGGTGAGATATGGACTTGATGGTACATGCATGCAAAACTTTAACTAAACTTTCTAAGTCAAACAATGGCAATTATTTGTATCCTATTCATGCAAGAGTTATCTTACTTAGTTACTGTAGTATGTTTGATGACTGGGAAGGCTTGTGTAAAGTTTCTAGTCAATACATGCAATGGTTACTGAGATATGGACTTGCATACAAAACTTTAACCAGAATTTCTAAGTCAAACAAGGACAATTTTGGTATTAAATTCATGTAATAGTTATCTAACTTAGTTATAGTAGTAGTGTTGATGACTAGGAAGGCTTGTGTAAGGTTTCAAGACAATGCAATCATGCAATGGTTACTGAGATATGGACTTGCATGCAAAACTTTAACCAGAATTTCTAAGTCAAAGAAGGGCAATAATTTGTATTATAGTCATGCAAGAGTAATCTAACTTAGTTATTGTAGTAGGTTTGATGACTAAGAAGGCTTGTGTAAAGTTTCAAGGCAATACATGCAATGGTTACTGAGATAGGGACTTGCATGCAAAACTTTAACCAGAATTACTAAGTCAAACAAGGGCAATAATTTGTATGAGTAGAATAGCTCTCTTTATTCTCCGAATAGTTGAGGTAAAAATGTCATGCTCCAGCATATTTTAGATTTTGTGTAAATGGCTTAGAACACTGGTCCTCATTATGCTCCCTGCCTTCGGGGGAAGCGTATAGTCGCCGCTTCATCCGTCCGTCCATCTCTGCGTCCCCAAGTTCTTGTCTAGGCTATTTCTTTACAACCTCTGGTTGGAATTTTATGAAACTTGCTAGGATGCATCATTACCAAGTGCAGATGCACATATTGTCTATGTGATCCAGTTTGGTGATTTTTCACGGAGTTATTGCCCTTTGATTCTGTCTGTGACCAAATTTTTGTCTGCGCTTTTTCTCTACAACTCCATATTAGAATTTAATGAAACTGCTAGGATGTATCATTACCAAGTGCAAATGCGCATATTGTCTTTGTGTTCCAGTTCAATGATTTTTCAGAGTTATGGCCATTTCATTCTGTCTGTGACCAAATTTTTCTCTGCTCTATTTCTCTACAACCACTGGTTTGAATTTTATGAAACTTGACAGGATCATCATTACAAAGTGGAGATATGCATATTGTCATCGTGACGCTATTTTGCTACAACCCTAGGCCAGGTTTTAATTTTGTATAACTAGCTACAATCTGCACGCGTTGTCATTTTGTTCCAGTTCAATGATTTGCGAATGAGTTCTGTCAAGTGCAGAGCCACATATTGTTCCTGCTATGCAAATTGGTATTTTTCAATCAAGTAGCTGGTACAGAGTCAAACACTCACTTGGGGAGCATCCATCAGTTCCACCGATAATTTCTTGTTTCATTATGTATTTGAATTGTTTAAAAGTAATGTTGAAATTTTAATTATTTCTCTTGTTGATGTAAAAGCTTTTTGAGCTCCCTCCCCCTCCCCTCTCCCCACCCCCCATGACGCCCTCCCCTCATGTAGTGTATATATAGCTTTCCAGTAGGTTGGTCCATCTGTATATTTCATATTATTTTGACCAGACAGAAACTACTTAAAATATTTTGTTGACAGTTGGTAGAAAGCATAATCAGTATAAAATCTAACACATCTGAGGGTGTATTGAGATTAACCAACCATCAATAGAGTTATGGCCCTTTAATAATTTTAAAATGACAATCTTTTGCAAGTTGGTCCATTGACTTTTGACTGAGTTATGTCCCTTGATTTAATGTCAGGATTTTTATTAAAGATGAGCTGAAATAACTGGTTTTAATGAAATTTCATGCTCAGCTTCGGTGAAGAGAAAGTAAAAATCCCCACTATGACCCAGCCTGGCAGAAGCAAGGGTTACGCATGACAGGGTGTTGTATCATTTTCAACAAAACATAACAATATCCATAAAATAATTCAGTATATATTTCATTTTATAAATAGAAACATTTCAATCAATAAAATACTACACTTGTAAGTTTTACATATTAAATACTTAAAATCGAAACCTAATTTTGACTGGTTACTTTAATAATCTTTAATTAATGCCAGTGAAATCAAATGCAGTTTTTACTGAGATCCAGTCTAGAATCATGATCACCTGGGTGCTTTTCTTTGATGCAAGTTTTTAATTACTTAAGTATATACTTGAACATGTTGGTGAGGCAGGTGATAAAATCCCTAATAAAGTCGTATTTCCCTCATAAAAGCTTCCTACCTTCACCGCCAACATTTTTCCATGTTAAAGTGAAGGAAAAGTTTTATAAATTTTATCTTTCATTTCTTGTTAAGCCCGCCTCCCCTCTTATAACTCAGATATACATTTTATGTGGGTTTGTATAATATATTACAAGGATTATAAAAAAATACAACTGAATATCAGAATACTTGGAGGTTTAAAAAAGATGCTTGTGATCTATTATACCAATTTCCGCTGGTTCTCCCCACCTCCACTGCCTTGTACAAATGTCCATGTGTTTTTTTAAACCTCGGAATTTGGTATCTGAATACTACAAGTTCAAAATTGAAAATCATACCCAGGAAATGTAAGATATGAGGGGCATTCAATAAGTAATGTTATTCATCCCATAAATCAAGAACATGAACGTGAACCTGCAAATTGTAAAATTTCAGTCTGACATTTATTTGTTGTGCATCCGGTGATACCATTAAACAAATTGTGCCAGTTTCAGAAAACATTTTTATCGTAACCTTGACCACATACAGTCAAATATATTTGGAACAAGAGCTGCTAAATGTGTTGATATTTTGGAGCTGTATGAGTTTGTTGCACAAGTGGATTACGGATTACGGTCTGTATGTGAATCGCACATTTGTATATGTATATGGTTATATTAAGAAACTTTAATTTAGTTTCACTATTTCGAGCTCCATAGAAAGAATGATGGCAAAATATGGCCTTCAAAGACAGATAAATGTCTTGCATTGCCAACAAAGTGTGGTATTTTAGTGTCAGACGGGTATACACAAAACAGAATACATATTTCAGAAGTTGTTAAAGATATTGGAAAAGTGCATTTCTGTTAAAGAAGATTATAATGAAGGTATGAACCAAATATTATTAAGATTATTTTTGTTGTTTTTATTTTATTACCAATATAACAATACTTAATGAACACCCCTCATATTTAAAGTTACAATTTACCACACAAGTAGTCACTAAGTATTTCGTAGATTCCTGCTCTTTTGTATTAACTGAGATGACATTTTAATTATTTCTCGGTTTCCTGACAAGTTGTTCAGAGATGCAGAGCGTTTTGCAGCCCCTTTAGATTTTGAATTGATTAACCTACTCTGTCGGCCCCTTTTTGTCCCCTTACTGGGACTGCCAGAATTACTTTCATTATTTGTAGCAGAAACTTGCTGCGCATGGGTCATATTTGCCTCTGCATGTGCAGTTGGAATTCGGACCACATTATCTTGTCCTTCTTGTAGGTTCCCTTCGCTGTGATCACCAGAAAAAGTTACACGCTTGTTTGAGCGTTCCTTACTTGGACTTCGTTTCAGTCCTAGGGATCCATTCTGGCTATTTGAAAATTTAAAGTCAAGTTCTGGATGATCAGCCCCTGCCCTCTGTTTTGCTGCCATTTTCATTTTGTCGTCGTTCTCATACCCACCTTGGTTGTCCATTGAGCTTCTCGTAAATGGTTTACCAGCAAACAGGTTTCCAACAGGTTTGTCCATGTCTGTGGTCCGTCTACTTGGGCCACCTCTTGAATAAACATTCTGTGAATAAGGTGGCACTTTTGATTTAGTCCTAACATCCTCATCATTGTGGTTTCCATTTCCATTTCCATTGTCACTTTTTATTGGATTAGCATCTTCCCTTAGTTTCACTAACTTTTTCAGGTTGTCAGATTTCTTCAACATTAAATTGTCTGTTTTTAATGACTGGTTTTCCATTTTCAGATTTCTCACTTCTGCACGTAATTGTTTAATATCCGACACATTACTGTCATAATGGAGAGCGAGATAAGAGCTCCGTAATTTACTTTTTTTTGACGTGTCCGCATCCATCACCATTTTGCGTAGATCATCAATAATTTTTTGTTTTTCTTCACGTTCACTGTTAATTTCCTCAAGCTTTGCATTCTCTTCTTTAAGTTTTTTAATTTCTTCATTAAGATGGTTCACTTCAGTTGTCTGAAAATAGTAAAAGAGAATTTTTAATCTTGTTACACTATTTCCATGTTTAATCTCAGACAGATATGAAAACTGTGAACATTCTGTAGAGTTATATCCCTTGGATGAATGGCAAAGTTATTTATTTCATCCTGTAGTTAGTCGACTCTTATTTGTAACTGATTTCGGCATAATACATGGAGCTGTAATTTTTATACTATTATAGGAAAATAATAAAGAACAATACAAATATATATTTGTTTACACTTTACACAGTTTTCCATACTGTTACATTTAAAAAAAAAAATTAATTTGGATGATAAAAAACGTTAGGAATGGGACACCAATTTAATTTTAGGGTTGGTCAGGTACATAAACACGAGTATTTTTTGTGTAGCCTAAATATGTAAAATATCTCCCTGAAGTTCTATGTTACTCAGTGATGCAAAAGCCCAAACACCTTGAGTTTTCAGAAGCGGGTCCCCGTGGCTGAATAGTCGCTTTCTCAAGATCACTTACCTCTCACTGCTAAGGTCGTAGAGTTGAGACTCACACTGGCTCCACATGAGAGGGTGTATAGCTATATGTGATAGTGTTACATTACCTGGTTCCTGCACCTGTTCTCTAGTTTACTGATATGGTCTCCATATTTGTTCTTCTGTTGTTCCTTTGCCTTGAGGTCCTGCTCCAGCTCTCGTTTGCTCTTCTGAAGGTTCAGTATGTGAGATGTGAGTGGATAGTTTCTATCTTTCCCTCCCAGAAGGGCCTGACATTGAGAAAAAGCTGTTTCAAACTCGTCCAGACTGTTAAACACCTCATCCAATAATTTGTCCACCATTTTGAAAGTTGCTGGTTCCGGGGTGTTGAAGGACGGTTCCCGCATGTTTTTGGATTCAATCCGTGTTTTGAGTTTAGTGTACAGGTTATTTAGATTTTGTTGTATAATGTTTGAAGTCATGACATGATTCGTGCTTGATACGCTGAATCTCCGCTTGTGAACTTCTGGACGAAGCTTAGGCGGACTGTGATCAAAACTGGCCGATAAAGATTTAGATTTTGGAGACCCCTGGCTCGTGTTTGCTGCATCCTCTGATTGGCTGGTGTCCAGTTTTACCTGGTTCTCTGCCTCTTGTTCTTTTTGTTGCTGAATCATCAGCTTTTGTTCTGAAATTGTTTAAAAATAAATTGTAAGTTTGAAGGTTGCATTCGATGAAACTACAGTGGGTTTTGTTTGAACTTATTTATTTTACTTATATTGTGAAACAAGTCATTACAACAAATCATGCTTGAAGTCTTCCTGGGTAAAACCATTGTGCGGAACAGGTGCCTTGCTCAAGAACATTACACTTAGCCATTTGGAAAGATAAAACCCAGGACACTCAAATTCTTGGTTTGATGCTCAGCGACTGAACCAGTCACACTCCACTTACATGGGTTTGATGCTCAGCAACTAGACCATTACATGGGTTTGAAGTTTGGATAGAAATTCTGTCTCGAGAGCTAACTTTTTCGGCGGGAATGAGGCTACTGTGTCTAGGTACTGTAAAAACAGTTTTTCAAAGATTTGAATCTGAACTGAAAAAGCCATGCATTTAATTCATTGTTCTTTCTTGCGTACCAAAACCATTCACTACTGATTTTAATTTCATTTATCATTAACTTTTACCATTAATGCTTTTAAGACGTCAAATTAAATGTAGATTATATCGTGTATTTTTAACGTTTTAAGATGTTGCAATTATGTGAACATTTCATTTTAAAGGAGTCAAAAGGTTATCGACAAAAATTTCAACAAAAGCAGTCCCATGCAAAGGTTGAACTTTAAGGTGAAGATATTTTAATTTTTATTGTCATGCATTGACTAATTAAGGGTAAGGTTATTGTTTGTAAGTATTTTTCTGGAACTAAACGATTTTTTTTTTTAATCGGAGTTAACGCCGTTTTCAACACATTTCAGGTTATACATGTCATATCCAGTTTTACTGGCGGAGGAAGACCTCAGACTGAATCAAACTGAGTTAAGAACCACCATCCTTCTGCAAGTAACTGGAGACTACTGAAGGATTATTGTTTGTAAGTATTTATCTGGCACTCATTAATCTTTGCTAATATGTTTGGGCATTTAAACGTCTTTTCCATACAGTTATTCATGAATGCAATATGATGACAATTTAATGTTTGTCAGAGTGCATGTCTAAGCCAAACATTGGTGAATGAGATATGATGGTGATTTAATGTTATTCAGAGTGCATGTTTAAGCCAAAGTTTTTTTTTTATTTCATGAATACAGTGAATGTCAGTGACATATACATAGATTACTGATCAATACAAATGTTCACTTTTGAAAATCTGAGCAAAAAACGATTTTAAACGGGGGAAAATCAAATCACTTTTCCACTTCATTGAGAGGTATTGTATAATGATCTTCGATATTCTGGTTGAGAAGGATTGATAGCCAGACATGCTACTGACTGAACTAACCCACCACAAAACTCTGCTCTTGTAATAACTTTAGATTGAACTTGTAATAAACATAATAAACGTACCACAACACGCCAAACAAAATGGAATCATTCCTAGTGACATTTATTGAAGGAGTTATACGGGACCTGTGGACACTTATACTAACCACACGGAAAATGTGCCCAATACCCTGGGACAAGATAAGATTGCACCACCGTTGACTCCATCCAAACAGTCAGCCCAGCACAGGAGTACCAGGAAGATACATGGACACTCCTTTAAACCCAAATCTCATAGACGGGTTTCAACCTACGAACACCTGATGAACGTATAAACAACACGGCCACTTCCACACAACTAACCAGGCCAGGAACCCCAACAGTACAACCAGCGGGTGGAAACTAATTCCGGCCCCGGTCCAGGAGTTCTTGTGTGCGATATAATTCTTGTGCTCACTACTGGCGGAAGCCGCGTCCAAAACCCGGTGGGAGATTTTGTGTGTGCTATGTAAATTTTGTGCTCACAACAGTTTTCTGATGTCATTTCAGTGATCATTTCATTTCTCAAGTGCAAAATTATTAAATCATCATTAATATATCAGATGTCTCCCCCACCCTCTCCTTGATAAACATCAGATGCCTCCCCTCCCCCTAAAACCTCTCCGGTTTTGAAGAGTAATATGTTGCTGAGTTTGGGTACCTTTTTCATAGTCTACTTCTAGTTTATCTGCTAGGAAGGATGATTGCTTCTTGACGGCATCCAGGAACACTGGGAATGCCCTGGGGCCACGTTTGGGCAGAATGAACAGCAGTTCCACAATCTTCTCATGCTGGGTCGGCTTTGCCTGTAGTGTAGTAATTAGACAATTGTGTTAAATTGAATTACAGTAAACTCTCTCTAACAATTAAGAAATAAACCTTCTATTTTGTCCATAGATATTTTTGCACAGTCTTACAGGTATCCGAATCACTGATTTACATAAAAGTTCATTGACATCTTTTACTGCATAAAATATGACTTCCTGTACATCCCCTCCTATGATGGAGTGATTGATTGATTGAATATTTAGCATCATTTTTATGCCATTGAGGGCTAACAGAAAATCAGTTAACCTATCTTCTATTTCCTGGGATCCTGGAAGATTAACCAGTACTCAAGCACACCGCATCTCTGCAAGTAACGGATAATTTTCCCAGCGGTAAGAGAAAATGAGAACAAGCTGCAATGTCATATATATCAATCATCACGGAGATAGTAGCTGGGCAGAGATTCCAACTCGTGACCCCTGGATTGATAGTTAGATGCACTACTGGCTGAGCTAATCGGGCCTGTCTCATATGATAGAATACTTGCACTGCACCTTGCCGAAATAAGGCATTGTGGGAGTTTGTTTGAAAAAAAACCTCTACAACATAATTATTTTGTTTATGTTTTGTTTGTGTGGTGTTTGCTGTGCTGTCACACTCAAGTGTCATGCCACAGACACATGATTTGATACCCCACCGGATCAACCAGACTTAGAACTATTGGAAGTCTTTTGTATGATTTGCAAAGGGATCAAATCCTTCTGCATGCCACAACATAGTGTTATTTTGTTTTGTTTACATGGCATGATTATTCTTGGAACATTCATGTGTCACCTCCAAATAACGATCCTCTACAAGAGGTTTTATGGTATCATTCTTAATTGTGTTGATCATTCTTGCAGCTGATAAACAAATGGTTAACTTGCAGAACATGGTTATACTCTTGAGTTTTGATTTAATGCTTGTGGAATCATTCCCCTGCCAGGGCCACATTTCATGCCACTGAGCATGTTATTCAATAATAAAACGATGAAATCTATTGTATAATCAAACTTGGTAGTGTCTGAAATCATATCTTTCTGTAGTAATAAAACCACTTTACATGTATCTACATCAGCCATTCTATATCAGACACTCTGTAATTATATCAGGCACTCTGTTTCTATATCAGGCACTCTGTAACTATATCAGGCACTCTGTTTCAATATCAGGCACTTTGTATCTATATCAGGCACTATGTTTCTATATCAGACACTCTTTATCTATACCAGACACTCTGTATCTATACCAGACACTCTGTATCTTTATCAGAATCTCTGTATCTACACCAGACACTCTGTATCTAAAGTTGGCACTCTGTAAGTTTATCAGGCACACTGTGTCTATATCAGACACTCTGGATCAATATCAAACCCGCATCTATATCAGGTACTCTGTATCTATGTCAGGCACACTGTCTATATCAGGCACTCTGTTTCTATATCAGGCACTATGTATCTATATCAGGCAGTTTCTATATCAGACACATAAATCTCTATCAGGCAGTTTCTATATCAGACACTATGTATCTATACCAGACACTCTGTTTTTAAATCAGACACTCCATATTTATATCAGACACTCTTTATCTTTACCAGACACTCTTTACCTATACCAGACACTCTTTATCTATATCAGGCACACTGTGTCAATATCAGGTACTCTGTATCTCAAGTTGGTGGTCTGTATCTATATCAGGCACTCTGTGTCTATATCAGGCACTCTGTATCTATATCAGACATTCTGTATCTATATCAGACACTTTGTATCAGTATCAGGCACTCTGTATCTATATCAGACACTCTGTAACAATAATAAACACTCTGCATTTATATCAGGCACTGTGTATCTATATCAGATACTCTGTATCTATATCATGCTCTCTGTATCTATATCAGACACTCTGTAACTATATCAGACACTCTGTATCTCTATCAGGCACTCTGTACCTATATTAGGCACACTGTATCTATATCAGACACTCTGTAACTATATCAGACACTCTGTGTCTATATCAGACACTCTGTATCAATATCAGACACTCTGTTTCAATAACAGACACTGTGTATCTATATCAGGCACTCTGTATTTATATCAGGTACTCTGTATCTATATCAGACACTGTGCATCTATATAATACACTCTGTATCAATATCAGACTCTTTATCTACATCAAACACTCTGTATCTATAGCTGGCACTTTGTATCTATATCAAAAACTATGCATCTATATCAGACACTGTGTATCTAAATCAGGCACTATATATCTATATCAGGCATGATGTATCTATATCAGACACCCTGTATCTATATCATATATTCTGTGTCTATATCAGACACTCTGTATTTATACCAGGAACTCTGTATCTATATCGGGCACTCTGAATCTATAGCAGACACTCTATATCTATAGCAGACAATCTGTATAAGACACTCTGTATCTATATCAGACACTTTTTATTTAAATCAGACACTCTGTATCTATATCAGACACTCTTTATCTACATCAGATACTCTGTATTTATATCAGGCATTATGCATCTATATCAGACACTCTGTATCCATATCAGACACTTTGTATCTATATCAAGCACTATGTCTCTATATCAGACATTATGTATCTATAGCAGACACTCTGTGTTTATATCCAACACTCTGTGTCTGTATTAGACACTATATCGGACACTCTGTTTCTATTACAGGCACTCTGTATTTATATCAGAACTCTGTATCTATATCAGAAACTCTATATCTATATCAGGCACTAAGTATCTCTAGCTGACTCTCTGTATCTATATAAGGCACTCTGTATCTATAGCTGACTCTCTGTATCTATATCAGGCACTCTGTATCTATATCTGGCACTCTGTATCTATAGCAGGCACTCTGTATCTATTACAGGCACTCTGTTTTTATATCAGAAACTCTATATCTATAGCAGAAACTCTATAACTATAGCAGAAACTCTATATCTATAGCTGACTCTCTGTATCTATATCTGGCACTCTGTATCTTTAGCAGACACAATATATCTATAACAGACACGCTGTGTCTATAGCAGACACAATGCATCTATATTATACACTCTGAGTCTGTATCAGATACTTTATATTTTTATCAGACACTGTGTATCTATAGCAGATACTGTATCTATATCAGACACTCTGAACCTATATCAGACACTTTGTATCTGTATCAGGCATTCTTTATCTATATCAGACACTGTATTAACATCAGACACTCTGTATCTATATCAGACACTCTGTTTCAATATCAGGTACTCTATCTACATCAAAAACTCTGTATCTATATCAGACACTCTGAAGTTATAGCAGACACTCTGTGTCTATATCAGACGTTGTGTTTCTATATCAGGCACTGTAAATCTATAGCTGACTCTCTGTATCTATATAAGACACTCTGTATCAATATCAGGCGCTCTGTTTCTATATCCGGCACTCTGTTTCTATAGCTGACTCTCTGTATCTATATAAGGCACTCTGTATCTATATCGGACATCTATATCTATAGCAGACACTCTATATCTATATCAAGCACTCTGTATCTATAGCAGACACAATATATCTATAGCAGACACGATGCATCTATATTATAAACTCTGAATCTTTATCAGATACTTTGTATTTTTATCAGACACTGTGTATCTATAGCAGAAACTGTATCTATATCAGACACTCAGAACCTATATCAGACACTTTGTATCTGTATCAGGCATTCTTTATCTGTATCAGACACTCTGTTTAACTATCAGGTACTTTATCTACATCAAAAACTCTGTATCTATATCAGACACTCTGAAGTTATAGCAGACACTCTGTGTCTATATCAGATGTTGTGTTTCTATATCAGGCACTCTAAATCTATACCAAACACTATGTAACTAAAGCAGACACTGCATAACTATAGCAGACACTTTGAATATATAGTAGACACTGTGTACCTATATCAGACACTATGTATCTATATCAGGCACTCTGTATCAGACACTCTGTATCTATAGCAGACACTCCGTATCTATAGCAGACACTGTGTATCTATATCAGACACTATGTATCTATATCAGACACTATGTATCTATATCAGACACAATATATCTGTATCAGACACTCCGTATCTATAGTAGACACTGTGTATCTATATCAGATACTCTGTATCTATATCAGGCACTCTGTATCTATAGCTGACTCTATCTATATCAGGTACTCTGTATCTATAGCAGACACAATATATCTATAGCAGACACTCTGTATCTATATCAGGCACTCTGTTTCTACATCAGACACTCTGTATCTATATCAGACACTGTGTATCTATAGCAGACACTTTATATCTATATCAGGCACTCTAAATCTATAGCAGACACTCTAAATCTATAGCAGACACTATGTATCTATATCAGGCACTCTAAATCTATAGCAGACACTCTGTATCTATATCAGGCACTCTGAATCTATATCAGACATCAGGCACTATGAATCTATATCAGACACTGTGTAACTATAGCAGACACTCTGTATCTATATCAGACACTCTGTATCTATATCAGGTACTGTGTATTTACATCAGGCATTCTGAATCTATATCAGGCACTCTGTATATATACAATGCACTCTGTATCTTCATCAGCACTCTGAATCTAGAGCAGACACTCTGAATCTTTATCAGGCACTATGTATTTGCAGCAGACACTCTGTATCTATATCAGACACCTGTATCTATATCAAACACTCTGTGTTTATATCAGGCACTGACTTGATAAACTTATATAATAATGAATTGACACCCACCTGTATATTTTGTACCATGGTTTCAGACAGTATGTCCTTTTGCAGCAGAAAACCGAGTATATCCGTATCCAAAATTAGATTCTTCAGTATATCTCCGTGATGGGTTCTCAACACCTTCCGTTGTGCCTCATTCATTTTGGGCTGCTTTCTTATACACATTAATTTACAAAGTTTGTATATTTGGTATGTCTAACATATTCTAGATATGGCTATTTGTTTATTTTATAGTTTCGGAATATAGTAAAGTCTAGTTTACTTGCAATTCAGCACCCATTGTTACCGTATTTTGAAAGTAAACTTTATTGAACATGGCATTCTCTTTTGTCATTGAAAGAATTTAAATATTGGACTATTAATTTTTCATGAAGTTTTTATACTGGAAATAGCAACACTGTTCTCACCAATTTATGTCTTTATCAAGTCAGTCAAGCTCATTATTCACTTTTATTACTGTCATTGCAGTTTTTTACATTTGTATTTGTTTAATTTTATTGAAATGTAGTAGAAAATATGATGTCATTGTCATAGTATGTATCCCAACCTTCTAATTAATCCATTATATGCAACAGAAGTTGTTCTTTGAACTTGATAAATCCCAAACTAAACAAAATACAATCAAATATGTGTGTGTGGTCAACTCTATTTAGCAGTCACTTGTCTTGAGCAGCCACATTTGTTGTTTCCCATTTCTATGCTTCCAGAGCAAATTAACCTGTATTGAATAACAACTTGTCTTAAAAGGCCACTTTTGCTTCTTCTCTTCACTTGCTGCTTCAGGAGAGTTTTGACTATAAATTGTCACTCTTTGCTGGATTGAAAAATTAAAAAAAAAGTGAATATCTCTGAACTCTGTAGTGGTTTTCTGATGATTGGTAACAATCTAAAATTGGTCGGATTAAGTTTGAAAAAGCAATCAAGTGTTATATATAATTGTTGTTCTGTTGATGGTTATTCAGCTGCCTGATCATCAACACTGCAGTCAGGAGTTGTTCTGTTGATGGTTATTCAGCTGCCTGATCATCAACACTGCAGTCAGGAGTTGTTCTGTTGATGATTATTCAGCTGCCTGATAATCAACACTGCAGTCAGGAGTTGTTCTGTTGATGGTTATTCAGCTGCCTGAACATCAACACTGCAGTCAGGAGTTGTTCTGTTGATGGTTATTCAGCTGCCTGATCATCAACACTGCAGTCAGGAGTTGTTCTGTTGATGGTTATTCAGCTGCCTGATCATCAACACTGCAGTCAGGAGTTGTTCTTGTTTTCATGTGAGCCCCCTGGTCATCAACTATTAATTCCATTATATAAAAAAATCACAGTTTTTAGCTTTTTCTGTGGTTTGTCTTACGATAGATCTAGAGTCTAATTCCATATATCTACATATATCTATATATAATTATATATCAAATAACTCACAAGAAATATGAAGCACTTCTTGGTTCTTTGTATAGCAAACACTTTATGAAAATGTGTCCATTCTAGTTTGACAGATCTTTAAAATCCAAGTGTCATTCATATATTTTTACACAACTTAATTTTTGGAACCATCACAATAGAAATCATACTCATATCACAGTGTATGAATGGAATCTATAACAAACATACTTCATTACTGTTCTAACAACTTAAACTTATAAAAAAATATAAATATATATAAACAGTCCGATGTTTGAACATAGCATTATATTAATTTGTTAGCGATGTACAGTGTCTTTTGTTTCAAGGCTTCCAAATGGTTTAATGCAGTAATAAAGCTATCTTCAATAATAATCTCGAGCCTTTATTTAAGATTGTATGTCAGGTCACAGTTAGTATTATATATTGTATATGTATGTTTTAACCGTGAATCAGCTGTACCCTGGATGTATAACTTGACAATAAATATATATTGATATGGTATAAACTGCACCTAGGACCCAGTGGTAGAGTCACCTCCTTCAAAGTGGGAGAGATGTGGGTTGAAGCCCTAACCTTGATGCTGAGATAAAAATAATGGTGTTTATATCATAGCACTAAAATAATCACTTGTTTGCTATACCCACCCACCATAATATGGTAAAGGGGCATTGAATGTTACCCCTGTCTGCACACACAGATGATAGGTAAGGGGCTAAGGTTTAGGCCATAATAAATTAGTTGCTAGATAATCATCCCCGCCCACCCCCTAATTTTCATGCTGCCCGACCCTTTTTATTTTCATAAAGAAAAAAAATATTAAAAAAACATCAAAATTTTTAAATATGATAAATAAAATCCTCCAGCCCTCCCCGTTTTTAAGAAAAATTTGGATGATAATCTAGCAATTAATTTATAATGGCCTTAGTGGTTTTTTTGTTTTGTTTTTTTTAGACAGACTTGAAAAACAGTTGAAAAAAAGGATGTGGATGTTTCCTGACACTTTTATGTGGCTAAAATTTGTTGTGTGGCTAAATTTTAGCCACAATTTTATCAACTGGGCACAAAGAAACCATGTAAGTTCCCATTTGAACATCC
The DNA here is from genome assembly GCA_029582155.1 of Panopea generosa. NCBI lineage: Eukaryota > Metazoa > Mollusca > Bivalvia > Adapedonta > Hiatellidae > Panopea > Panopea generosa. The sequence goes on from CM055904.1 coordinate 63,985,022, forward strand.
GTTAGTTTGTACATCCGAGTACTGGTTTCACATCAATAACTTCTGAAGGAGTGTAAATGTAACTGTGGGTTTATTTTCAATATTTCATGTGTATAAAAGCCCTCTATAATAAACTAATCAAGTTCAATAATTATTTACGTTGGTCAAGTTTTACAGGAGTTACATCCCTTTATGTCCGCAGATACATTTCTAGTCTCCAGACTATCTTCATTGTTTCTTGTAACCATATACTCTACTTGCCATCATATCATGAACGGTGGTCTGTGGTTCTACTCGGATTTATTTTGAGGTCTTCATTTGCCAATCAAATTGGACATGACATATATATATAATTACCAGTCAAGTAATATGTTTAAACTAATTTGTATAAACTCAATTGCCAAGAAAGCTCAAAGATTTGAATTGTTTTCTTACTTGGTAGATACAGCACTAAGTATTGTTTTATTAGAGGCAATGTGTCGATCTGGGGGTCAGACCTGCAACCTCTGGTATGAGTAGTCAACACTCTATCCACTACACTACTGTCCCACTTTTACAGTAAAACTGAACTCAATTAAGCCATAATAAATTAATTGCTAGAATATCATCCCTGTCCGCCCACCCTTTTCATGCCGCCATGATCTTTTTAATTTTCATAAAAAATAATTAATTTTTTTTTAATTAAAACATCAAAAATTAAAAATAAAAATTAAAAAATAAAATGCTCCTGCCCTCCCCGTTTTTAAGGAAAATTTTGATGATACTCTAGCAACTTATTTATAAGGCCTTAATAAATATTTACACTACAAGTTATTTATCTAAACAGTTTAACTTTGTATGTTTAAAACTGAATAACCTCTCGCCTCTGAGTTCCATAATGGTAATGAGTTCAAGTCTGGCACGTTCCAATGACTTTGTGTTGAAAAATTAGTATAATTTTCTTGAGAAAGGACAGTTAGCAGAGATAGCATAGAAATAGGAAATAGCAAATGTGACTGCTGAAGACAAGTGGCTTCTTATTAGATGTCACCGCTTATACAGGTTTGACTGTACATGTGTCTCACAGGCCATTCTGCCACTCTGGATGGTCTTTGTTATATATGATTAAGGGAATTCAAAAATACATTATGGTTTCTCCCTGCTTCAGGAAAAGATAACTCTTAAGTTAATTTGATATGCTTAAAAACGGCTGAGTAATTCCTCTTGTTGAACTAAAGGAGTTCTGCATACTGCGAAGTGAAGATTTCATATCAAAGTTAAATTGTTTTTACTGAGACATTTCAGTGTGAGATATTCCATAAAAACATTGAAACTATTTCTTGCCAATTAGATTCTCTTCGATGAAAAACCAATAAGATATCTTTATTTATTTTAAAAAATATTGTCTGAAGTTGGTTATCAAACTGTTGTTTTGTATTCATGTACAAGGAATTATATAAACAAGGAAAGGCAACTGATTGAGATTTTGTAAATGCTCGCATATTCATGCAAGATCTCACAAATCTCATTTCCAATTATCTTAACTTCCATTCATATCTGGAACAAAAATCTAAATTCTTGCATTGCAGTATGAAATTCTCATCAAAACCATTAAAATTGTTGAAATGCTTCTGATTACAAAATGTATATACTGCAGCTAAAATAACAAATTAGAGACATTTTTATTTCAAGTCGCAATACAAAATCTTTAATTCAAGGTCATTTTGCTTGATCAAAACAAAAATTTAAAATTATACAACTAACATTTTGTATACAAGAAATCAATTGCCGGTGCATTATGAATGATTAATTTGCCAAATAAATAATCCTTCATGTGCTAAATTATTGTAAGGATTGTCTCAGACTGGTATTGTATAAGAAATAGTTGTAATGTTATCTCAGACTGGTATTATATAAGAAGTAATTGTAAGGATTGTCTTAGACTGGTATTATATAACAAATAATTGTAAGGAGTGTCTCAGACTGGTATTGTATAAGAAATAGTTGTAAGGATTATTTCAGACTGGTATTGTATAAGAAGTAATTGTAAGGATTGTCTCAGACTGGTATTATATAACAAATAATTGTAAGGGAGTGTCTCAGACTGGTATTGAATAACAAATAATTGTAAGGAGTGTCTCGGACTGGTATTATATAAGAAGTAATTGTAAGGATTGTCTCAGACTGGTATTATATAAGAAGTAATTGTAAGAATTGTCTCAGACTGGTATTGAATAACAAATAATTGTAAGGATTGTCTCAGACTGGTATTGTATAACAAATAATTGTAAGGAGTGTCTCTGACTGGTATTGTATAAGATGTAATTGTAAGGATTGTCTCAGACTGGTATTATATAATAAATAATTGTAATGAGTGTTTCAGACTGGTATTGTATAACAAATAATTGTAAGGAGTGTCTCAGACTGGTATTATATAAGAAGTAATTGTAAGGATTGTCTCAGACTGGTATTATATAAGAAGTAATTTTAAGGAGTGTCTCAGACTGGTATTGAATAACAAATAATTGTAATGATTGTCTCAGACTGGAATTATATAACAAATAATTGTAAGGAGTGTCTCAGACTGGTATTGTATAACAAATAATTGTAAGGAGTGTCTCAGACTGGTATTGTATAAGAAATAGTTGTAAAGATTATCTCAGACTGGTATTATATAAGAATATTTGTAAGGATTGTCTCAGACTGGTATTATATGACAAAAAATTGTATAACAAAACATTGTAAGGATTGTCTCAGACCGGTATTGTATAACAAAACATTGTAAGGATTGTCTCAGACTGGTATTGTATAACAAATAATTGTAAGGAGTGTCTCTGACTGGTATTGTATAAGATGTAATTGTAAGGATTGTCTCAGACTGGTATTATATAATAAATAATTGTAATGAGTGTTTCAGACTGGTATTGTATAACAAATAATTGTAAGGAGTGTCTCAGACTGGTATTGTATAAGAAATAGTTGTAAAGATTATCTCAGACTGGTATTATATAAGAATATTTGTAAGGATTGTCTCAGACTGGTATTATATGACAAAAAATTGTATAACAAAACATTGTAAGGATTGTCTCAGACCGGTATTGTATAACAAAACATTGTAAGGATTGTCTCAGACTGGTATTGTATAACAAAACATTGTAAGGATTGTCTCAGACTGGTATTGTATAAGAAAAAATTGTAAAGTTGTCTCAGACTGGTATCGTATAAGAAAAAATTGTAAGGATTGTCTTAGACAGGTATTGTTTAACAAATAGTTGTAAGGATTGTCTCAGACTGGAATTGCATAACAAAAAATTGTAAGGAACGTCTCAGATTGGTATTGTATAAAAAAAAATTGTAAGGCGTGTCTCAGACTGGTATTGTATAACAAAAAAATGTAAAGATTGTCTCAGACTGGTATTGTATAACAAAACATTGTAAGGAGTGTCTCAGACTGGTATTGTATAACAAATAATTGTAAGGAGTGTCTCAGACTGGTATTATGTAAGAAATAGTTGAAAGGATTGTCTCAGACTGGTATTGTATAACAAAAATTGTAAGGATTGTCTCAGACTGGTATTGTATAACAATCATTGTTATGAGTGTCTCAGACTGGTATTGTATAACAAAAATTGTAAGGATTGTCTCAGACTGGTATTGTATAACAAAACATTGTTATGAGTGTCTCAGACTGGTATTGTATAACAAAACATTGTAAGGATTGTCTCAGACTGCCATTGTATAACAAATAATTGTAAGGAGTGTCTCAGACTGGTATCATATAAGAAATAGTTGAAAGGATTGTGTCAGACTGGTATTGTATAACAAAAATTGTAAGGATTGTCTCAGACTGGTATTGTATAACAAAAAATTGTAAGGATTGTCTCAGACTGGTATTGTTTAACCAATAATTGTAAGGATTGTCTCAGGCGCAGGTATTGTTTAACAAAAAAATGTAAGGATTGTCTAAGACTTGTATTATATAAGAACAAATTGTAAGGATTGTCTCATACTGGTATTGTATAAAAAATAATTGAAAGGATTGTCTCAGACTGGTATTATATAAGAAATAGTTAAAAGGATTGTCTCAGACTGGTATTGAATAACAAATAATTGTAAGGATTGTCTCAGACTGGTATTGTATAACAAATAATTGTAAGGATTGTCTCAAACTGGTATTGTATAACAAATAATTGTAAGGATTGTCTCAGACTGGTATTGTATAACAAATAATTGTAAGAATTGTCTCAGACTTGTTCTGTATAATAAATAATTGTAAGGATTGTCTAAGACTGGTATTATACATGTATAAGAAATAATTGTAAGGATTGTCTCAGACTGGTATCTAGTTCTTAATTTTCTCTTATCAATTAACATGTTTTAGGAATATGATTGTGGAATTGTGACAGAAGAGGGGTTTTATTTTGCAGGGTTTTGAGAGAGAAATGGAAATACTCGAAAACATGATTGTGTAATAAATGAAAGTTGAACCATGAGTGTACAATATTCTGCAGAATATTTACTTGTTTTTTCATTCAAATTATAATGATATTCTTGTCATACAATCTTCAGGAGTGAAATATATATTTTTATTGAGTGTGAGACATTCTAGAGAATATTTCCTTGTTTTGTCATTCATTGTCATCTAAATGGGATGACAAATTATATCGTTAATCCGTAATATTTATCTTTAACAGTGTAATATATTTTTAAAGCAATTATTTCATCACGTGGTTGAATGATATTGTACCACATTATTATGCTCAAAACAGCTAACGAATACCGAGTCTAATAGAAATATTATTGAATATTGACTGTTTTTCAAGTCAGTATGTTTTTCTACTGTAAGGCCATAATAAACTAATTTCTAGATTATCATCCCCATCCGTCTCCTAATGTTCATGCTGTCCCGACCCTTTTTATTTTCATAAATTAAAAAAAATAAAATATATTTTATTTTTTTATATAAAAAACAACAAAAATTTAAAATAAAAATAAAAAAATAAAAATAAAATCCTTCCCCTTCACTTTTTAAAAGAAAAATTTGGATGAAAATCTAACAGGAGTACATCATCATGATTGTGTTGTTAAGAAGTTTGGGTTGTCAGTTCAGTGTCATGGGCATCTTATTAGAGAATTAAGAGGTATGAATATCTGTGGTACCCACATTTATTGGGTTATTTTCCATTCATAAAGATGTCTATTTTGTCTGCATTGAATAGCAGTGAAACGTGGTCTCTCTAGGTTATTCTATGAAATATATTAATTATACATAACTAGATTATAAATAAAAATACATTTTTCAGAATACAATGACATTGTCATATGACTGTATATGCAGAAGAAAAAGATATCTTTACTAAAATTCAGTTAAACTATCATGTGTCTTTTATATTTTCTCCTTCAAACAGCAGCGGGATATTTCAGACCCTCTCACTGTATATTTTCCTAGTTCTATTGGGTTTTATCAACTCCCATAGTGTCCGAAATATGCCTCGAATTAAAATGACTTGAATATATCCCGGACTAACCAATCTCTGTTTCCATCTGGAATGTCCACTATTGAAAAGTGACTCTACCAAAATGTCAGTCTGCTATTTAAAAAAATATAATTTAGATTCAAAGTATTTCCCCGTAACTAGATTATATTATTATTTTATTCATTCTGGAGATTATGATGTTAATTGAAATGGTTCATTTAGCTCAGCCCGACCGTTGTAATGTATCATTATAGAAACAGCATGGTTTCTCTTGTCGAATTTGAAATGTATCTTATCTTAAGAATAAGAGATTATGCTGAATTTGAGATGCAACTCATCTCAAAATTAAATGAGACCAGTTATTCTGAACTTGAGATTAAACTTATCTCAAAATTAAGATATTTACTGTTCTGAATTTGAGATATACTTTATTTCAAGAATGAGCTTGTGTTCTGAACTGTTCTCTCTGTGTTGTACTCTTAATAAATTTGTCTCAAGAATAAGAGATTAAGATTCTGGTTTTCAAAAAGTTGAATTCTCAAATTGTGTTCTGTCGTAATATTAACAAGAGGTTGCCACTAACGTGGTCATATCCCCCGCCACCTCATTAACCCTTTGAGGCATTTCCAGAGAAGTGGATTTTAATTACACAAAATGAAAAAGTCGACGAGCACAAAAGTCACATGTAAATGCCGGAAACTGAAATACTGTAATGTGACACATTGTCTTGTCCCAGTAAGCACTGGTGTGATGTTCTAAATCGAACCATAAATATGTAAGTTATAACCCCAAAACAAAACTTAAACTATCTTTGACAAACAGACCCAAATTCGCATGACACATTGTCTTGGGCTGGTTAGCATTTGTGCCAATTTATTTAAAAATCCAATTACAACTAAAGAAGATACGGTCCAGACAGCAGTGGATGAACGAAGCTGTGACCTTGACCTTTGAAGTAAAGACCCAAGTCATTTGCATGACGCATCATCTTGTCCTAGTAAACATTTGTGCCAAGTTATTTAAATTCCAATCACTACTAAAAAAGATAAGGTTTGGACAGCAGCAGACGGACGGACAGAGCTGTGACCTTGACCTTTGATGAACCAACCCAAGTCAGTCGCGTGACACATCGTCTTTTCCTAGTGAACATTCGTGCCAAGTTATCTAAAAATACAATCACAACTAAAGAAGATACGGTCCAGACAGGACGAAACACAATGTATACATTTGATTTTCAAACACTTGACCTTGAAGTATGACCTTGACCTTTGACGAACTGACCCAAGTCATTCGCATGACACATCGACTTGTCATATTGAACATTTGTTATTTAAAATTCCAATCACAACTTAAGAAGATACGGTCTGGACAAGAGGAAACACAGTGTATACATTGGATTTCCAAACACTTGACCTTGAGCTTTGACCTAGATCTTTGAAGAACAGACCCAAGTCATTCGCGTGACACATCATCTTGTCATATTGAACATTTGTGCTTAGTTATTTAAAGTTCCAATTACAACTAAAGAAGATACAGTCCAGATAAGAGGAAACACAGTGTATACATTGGATTTTCAAACACTTGACCTTGAGCATATTACCATGACCTTTGATACATCGTCTTGTCCTAGTGAACAATTGTGCCAAGTAATTTAAAATTCCAATCACAACTGAAGGAGATACGGTGCAGGGGACGCACGCACAGACGCAGCCCATTTCTATAATTGGAAGGACTTCAGATTTTATACAAGGATGAAAAGTTAGTATACTCTAGATTGTTTCTCTAAGGAAGAAATATTATGTAATTTTGGAGATATAATACCAAGATAAACCTGATAAAGTAAATGAAACATGGGTTTGGCCTTTCTGGTAACTTTGAATTTCAAAATATCAAGAGTTGATTATACTTTTATAGATAGAGTCAATTAATGATATCATCGAAGTGTGTGCTGTAAAGAGTATTACTGACTGTTTAATCAAGTGAGAATAAGTCAGTCACAATAAGCTGAATTCGTGTGGGATCGCGAGTATATTTTAACATAAAATAGTCATGAGATCTCAGGGTGGTTCAACATTTGATTTGTACGAGCCATGGCAAGGGAGATAACTCCACAAGTTATAACATCTAGGGACGTTACAGTATTACCACTGTGAGTGATGCTTGGTGGATGGATGATTGAATTAGTGGGTGAATGGGTGGGTTTGTGGTATATGGATTGATTAAGTGTGTGAGTGAGTGAGTGAGTTAATTTGAGATTACTTGGTGGATGGATGATTGAATGAAGGAAGGAAGGAAGGAAAAATGGATGGAAGGAACAACTGAGGGAAAAATATATAAAGCAGTTATTAAACTGTTCCAACCTGCGAGACATTAAAACATTTATTTTAGTTTGATTGTAAGGTAAGCTCAGAGCTTATATGAACACTTCCCCTGCATTACCACTCCGCATCTTTCTATAAACATATAATAGGTGTTACCCCACCAGAGCTTATATGAACACTTCCCCTGCATTACCACTCCGCATTTTACTATAAACATATAATAGGTGTTACCCCACCAGAGCTTATATGAACACTTCCCCTGCATTACCACTCCGCATTTTACTATAAACATATAATAGGTGTTACCCCACCAGAGCTTATATGAACACTTCCCCTGCATTACCACTCCGCATCTTACTATAAACATATAATAGGTGTTACCCCACCAGAGCTTATATGAACACTTCCCCTGCATTACCACTCCGCATCTTACTATAAACATATAATAGGTGTTACCCCAACAGAGCTTATCCGGGCTATTTCTCTACAACCCAATGTTGTATTTTTATGAAACTTGCTAGGATGCATCAGTACCAAGTAAAGATACGCATAATTTATTTGTGTTCCGGTTCGATGATTTTTCATTGAGTTATGGCCCTTTGATTGAGTCTGTGACCAAATTCTTGTCTGGGCTATTTCTCTACAACCTCAGGTTGGAATTTTATGAAACTTGCTAGGATGCATCATTACCAAGTGCAGATGTACATAATATCTTTGTGTTATGGTTCAATTATTTTTCACAGAGTTATGGCCCTTTGATTCTGTCTGTGACCAAATTCTTGTCCGTGCTATTTCTCTACAACCCAATGTTGGAATTTTCTGAAACTTGCTAGGATGCATCACTACCAAGTTAACATGCGCATAATATGTTTGTGTTCTGGTTCGATGATGTTTTACTGAGTTATGGCCCTTTGATTGAGTCTGTGACCAAATTCTTGTCTGGGCTATTTCTCTACAACCTCAGGTTGGAATTTTATGAAACTTGCTAGGATGCATCATTACCAAGTGCAGATGTACATAATATCTTTGTGTTATGGTTCAATTATTTTTCACAGAGTTATGGCCCTTTGATTCTGTCTGTGACCAAATTCTTGTCCGTGCTATTTCTCTACAACCCAATGTTGGAATTTTCTGAAACTTGCTAGGATGCATCACTACCAAGTTAACATGCGCATAATATGTTTGTGTTCTGGTTCGATGATGTTTTACTGAGTTATGGCCCTTTAATTGAGTCTGCGACTAAATTCTTGTCCGCACTATTTCTCTACAACCTCAGGTTGGAATTTTATGAAACTTGCTAAGATGCGTCATTACCAAGTGCAGATGCACATATTGTCTTTATGAAACTTGCTAGGATGCATCATAACCAAGTGCAGATGCATATATTGTCTTTATGTTTTGGTTCGATGATTTTTCATGGAGTTATGGCCCTTTGATTTTGTCTGTGACCATATTCTTGTCCGCGCTATTTCTCTACAACCCCATGTTGGAATTTTATGAAATTTGCTAGGATGCATCACTACCAAGTGAAAAATTTATGAAATTTGCTATGTTTGAGTTCCAGTTCAATGATTTTTCACGGAGTTGTGGCCCTTTCATTCTGTCTGTGACCAAACTCTTCTCCGCTCTATTTCTCTACAACCTCTGGTTGGAATTTTATGAAACTTGCTGGGATGCATGATTACCAAGTGGAGATGTGCATATTGTCTTTATGACGCTATTTCGCTACAACCTCTGGTTTTAATTTTGTAAAACTAGCTAGGATATGCACATATTGTCATTTTGTTCCGGTTCAATGATATGCAAATGAGTTCTGTCAAGTGCAGGGCCACATATTGTTTCTGCTATGTAGTTTGGTATTTTTCAATCAAGCAGCCATCAGTACTAAGGGAATATGATATAGAGTCAAACACTCACTTTGGGAGCATCCATCGGTTCAACTGATATTTTCTTGTTTACCATGTTCAGAATATACAGGTGTTTACAGGACCTGGTGCTACAGTCGTCCTCGTAATTGCAACTGCACTAGGCTGTATACAGACTACACCAAGGTGATAATACTTGCACTAACCACAGTATTAAGTCTTGTGTCATACTTGCACTGGCCACGGTATTAAGTCTTGTGTCGTACTTGCACTGGCCAAGGCATTAAGTCTTGTGTCATACTTGCACTGGCCACGGCATTAAGTTTTGTGTCGTACTTGCACTGGCCACGGCATTAAGTCTTGTGTTGTATGTGCACTGGTCATGGCATGAAGTATTGTGTCATACCTGCACTGGCCAAGGCATTAAGTCTTGTGTCATACTTGCACTGGCCATGGGATTAAGTCTTGTGTCATACTTGCACTGGCCACGGCATTAAGTCTTGTGTCGTACTTGCACTGGTCATGGCATTAAATCTTGTGTCTTATTTCCACTGGTCACGGCATTAAATATTGTGTCGTACTTGCACTGGTCACAGCATTAAGTCTTGTGTCGTACTTGCACTAGCCATGGCATTAATTCTTGTGTCATACTTGCACTGGCTATGGCATTAAGTCCTGTGTCATACTTGCACTGATCATGGCATTAAGTCCTGTGTCATACTTGCACTGGCCACAGCATTAAGTCTTGTGTCATACTTGCACTGATCATGGCATTAAGTCCTGTGTCATACTTGCACTGGCCATGGCATTAAGTCTTGTGTTGACTTGCAGTGATCATGGCATAAAGTCCTGTGTCGTACTTGCACTGATCATGGCATTATGTCTGGTGTCGTACTTGCACTGGCCATGGCATTAAGTCTGGTGTCGTACTTGCACTGGCCACGGCATTAAGTCTTGTGTCATTTTTGCACTGGCCACGGCATTAAGTTTTGTGTGGTACTTGCACTGGCCACGGCATTAAGTCTTGTGTCATGCTTGCACTGGTCATGGCATTAAGTCTAGTGTCGTATTTGCACTGGTCATGGCATTAAGTTCTGTGTCATATTTGCACTGGCCACAGAAGAAGTATTGTATTATACCTGCACTGGCCAAGGCATGAAGTATTGTGTCATACCTGCACTGTCCAAAGCATTAAGTCTTGTGTCGTACTTGCACTGGTCATGGCATTAAGTCTTGTGTTGTACTTGCACTGGCCATGGCATTAAGTCTTGTGTTGTACTTGCACTGGGCATGGCATTAAATCTTGTGTCTTATTTGCACTGGTCACGGCATTAAGTCTTGTGTCGTACTTGCACTGGCCATGACATTAAGTCTTGTGTCGTACTTGCACTGATCATGGCATTAAGTCTTGTGTCGTACTTGCACTGGCTATGGCAATAAGTCTTGTGTCATACTTGCACTGGCCATGGCATTAAATCTTGTGTCTTATTTGCACTGGTCACGGCATTAAGTCTTGTGTCGTACTTGCACTGGCCATGACATTAAGTCTTGTGTCGTACTTGCACTGATCATGGCATTAAGTCTTGTGTCGTACTTGCACTGGCTATGGCATTAAGTCTTGTGTCATACTTGCACTGGCCATGGCATTAAGTCTTGTGTCGTACTTGCACTTTTTGTTTCCCCACCGTTTTGTAACACAGGGGGTCCTCTTACAGTGGCTGAGTGGTCAAAGGCTGATTTCAAAGATCACTTATCTCTCACTGCTAAGGTTGTAAGTTTGAGTGCCACTCGATCTAAAAACTTTATATGAGAAAGTTTGCCAGTTTCTTGAGGAAGGACTGTGGTTCTACTCAGATTCATTCTGGAATCTTTCTCCAATTAAACTTGATATGCCATTATAACCTGAAATGTGTTGAAAATTGCTCTAAAAAAAATATATATATATATAAAAATAGTTTAAAAAGAGGAAGAATATAAGTAAATACAAAATAACAACAAACTGCAGGCATTTTCGGTGTTTATTGACCTCTCATCCGCATGGAACAAACAACAAACTGCAGTAGTGGGGTGCAAAACACAAAACAAAATATAAATAAATAGATTAAACACAAAGTGGTGTAACAATAAACCAGATCAAAACAACATAATATGAGTACAAAAGACAAGTTTTCAACCAACCCGATCCCATACCCCATCCCTAACCCAAGCTCATAGAGGCAGTACCACTATTTCCGTTGTTTTTTTTAACCAACCCCAGCCCATAAATACACCTTTTTAACTAACCCCAGCCCATAAAGACACCTTTTTAACCAACCCCAGCCCATAAAAACACCTTTTTAACTAACCCCAGCCCATAAAGACACCTTTTTAACCATCCTCAGCCCAAGCCCATAACGATACCTTTTTAACCAACCCGAGTCCCTTCCCTAGCTCATAGAGGAAGTGCTGCTATTTCCGTTGTTTTTTTAACCAACCCAAGCCCATAAAGACAACTTTTTAACCAACCCCATCCCCAGCCCATAACGACACCTTTTTAACCAACCCCAGCCCATAAAGACACATTTTTAACCAACCCCATCCATAATCCATTAAGACACATTTTTAACCAGCCTCATCCCCAGCCCATAAAGACACATTTTTAACCAACCCCATCCCATAAAGACACATTTTCAACCAACCCCATCCTCAGCCCATAAAGACACATTTTTAACCAGCCCCATCCCCAGCCCATAAAGACACATTTTAACCAACCCAATCCCCAGCCAATAAAGACACATTTTAACCAACCCCAACACCAACCCATTAAGACACATTTTTAACCAACCCCATCCCCAGCCCATAAAGACACATGTTTAACCAACCCCATCCTCAGCCCATAAAGACATATTTTAACCAATATCATCCCCAGCCGATAAAGACACATTTTTAACCAGCCTCATCCCGAGCCCATAAAGACACATTTTTAACCATACACAGCCAATAAAGACACATTTTAACCAATCTCATACCGAGCCCATAAAGACACATTTTAACCAACCCCATCCCCAGCCAATAAAGAAACATTTTAACCAACCCCATCCCCAGCCCATAAAGACATATTTTTAACCAACCCCATCCCCAGCCCATTGTGACACATTTTCAACCAACCCCATCCTCAGCCCATAAAGACACATTTTTAACTAACCCCATCCCCAGCCAACAAAGACAAATTTTGACCAATCTCATCCCCAGTCCATAAAGACACATTTTAACCAACCCCATCCCCAGCTCATAAAGACACATTTTTAACCAGCCTCATCCCCAGCCCATAAAGAAACATTTTAACCAACCCCTACCCCAGCCCATAAAGACATATTTTTAACCAACCCAACCCCATCCCCAGTCCATAAAGACACATTTTCAACCAACCCCATCCCCAGCCCATAAAGACACATTTTAACTAACCCCATCCCCAGCCCATAAAGACACATTTTAACCAACCCCATCCCCAGCTCATAAAGACACATTTTAACCAACCCCATCCCCAGCCCATAAAGACACAGTTTTAACCAACCCCATACCCAGATAATAAAGACATATTTTTAACCAACCCCATCCCGAGCTCATAAAGACACAGTTTTAACCAACCTCATCCCCAGCTCATGAAGACATTTTTTTAACCAACCCCATCCCTAGCTCATGAAGACATTTTTTTTAACCAACTCCATCCCCAGCCCATAAAGACACATTTTTAACCAACCCCATCCCCAGCTCATAAAGACATATTTTTAACCAACCCCATCCCCAGCTTATAAAGACATATTTTTAACCAACCCCATCCCCAGCTTATAAAGACATATTTTTAACCAACCCCATCCCCAGCTTATAAAGACATATTTTTAACCAACCCCATCCCCAGCTTATGAAGACATTTTTTTTAACCAACTCCATCCCCAGCCCATAAAGACACATTTTTAACCAACCCCATCCCCAGCTCATAAAGACATATTTTTAACCAACCCCATCCCCAGCTTATAAAGACATATTTTTAACCAACCCCATCCCCAGCTTATAAAGACATATTTTTAACCAACCCCATCCCCAGCTTATGAATACATATTTTTAACCAACCCCATCCCCAGCTTATGAATACATATTTTTAACCAACCCCATCCCCAGCTTATGAATACATATTTTTAACCAACCCCATCCCCAGCTTATGAATACATATTTTTAACCAACCCCATACCCAGCCCCAGCTTATAGAGGCAGTATCGCTATTCCATTGTTTTTCTCTCCAAATTTTAGAATTAACTAAAAACATTTTTTTCCAGTATAGATGAGCAGTGTGGGCTGGATATCTATTGTTAGCTGGATTTGATTTCAGATTAAAACATATTTTTGATCAAACTATACTGCAAGGTAATAGGATATTGTTTGTTCCATCCAATCAGAAACTTTATCAAAATCCTGTTACAATGTTTTTCAAAGAAGAAATTGTGACGTCAAGACATTTGTCTTTCAGAAGATTGATTGATTGATTGAATATTTAGCGTCATTCTTATGCCATCGAGGGCTAACAGACAATCAGTTAACCTAACCACTGTTTCCTGGGATTAACCAGTACTCGAGCACACCCCGTCTCCGCAAGTAACTGATAACTTTCCCACTTGAATCAGTGGTGAGAGATGAATGATAATGAGACACAATGTCGTATATCAATCATCACGGAGACTGTTGCCGGGCGGGGGATTCGAACTCACGACCCCTGGATTGATAGTCAGACGCGTAACCGACTGAGCTAATCGGGCCCTTTCAGAAGAGCAAACTTGAAGAATGATCAAGAATAAGTTCACCTATATGTGAGTTCTGAATTTGGGTAAAGTGTGCATATTTTGTGACATTTTGCAATATTCTAGAAGTTTTGTGAAAGTTTCTTTTTATTTCTTTTTGGATTCTTTAAGCATATTAAGATTGCGATTGAGTACTCAATGCAGTTAATAAATTGATTTTTAAGTAAAGCATCATTCACATTTTTGTAAGCTGAACCAGTGTTGATTTACACAGAGTCGATATGCAAATTTGGATTGCATACACAAGGTAATTAATCCTCAACTACCACCACCTCTCCAGTTTTTGATAAATTTCAAAGCTTCCACCGACCAGTTAAAAGGAAGTAAATTTATTGCAAGACAAACACCTCTTCTATTATAAGTGTATGTTACAATAAATTATCTTCATGATTTTAAATGTATCCAAATTTCTGTCAAATTTATGTTTCTAAATCAATCAGACAAAATATAAAATCTTTTTCTTTTTTTTTTTCAGTGATCATTTATTGTAACTTGAATCAAGCAAAGAGACCATAGAAGCACATAATACTGACATAGCAACGGTCATATCATCATCATTAAGTACAGCCGTCATCATTAAAAACAGCCATCATCATTAGGTACTCTTTGGTAGACAATTACCATTCAAAATGTGTTGATGATTACTAAATGAACAAATCAATCAATCGCTTGATTGATCAATCAATCAATTAATAAAATTTAATAAATCTATGAGTAAATAAATAGATAAAATAGATAAATAAATAAATGTTTTTTACAAGTAAACACGATGATTTTACCTCGGCCCTCATGTCTATAATAAACAGATGTGTTAGAAATTAAAGGATAGGAAAACATGCAGCATATAGAATATTTACTTGAATCCCTCTGCTCTTTGGATAAACCGATAACATTGTGCTGTAACCTCTCATTTGTCTATTCATATTCTGCAGTTCAAACATTTCAAGCATGGTATATGCAAAGTAGGTAATTACTGTTTCTTATGCAACCATTTCATACCTGTATACATAATACCTGTCTTACCTGCATAGAATAAATGACCCCAATAAAATGTTTACAAAAGTTACAGCTCCCAAGCAAACAAAGATGGAAATCGGCAAGTTGTACAAAATAAGTATTTTTGAAACTTCTGTCGCTTGTCATTGGTGAAAAAAATGTTTGAGTTATAAGCGGATTATAGATCATTCATTGACCTCTTACAAATTAAGTTTTGTGTTCACTCTGCTATGTTTCGTTACTGCAAACTAAGTTTTGTTAGAAGGTGTATAAATAATCTATGACCTAAATTTATGACTCTTTGACATTCACTTTATTCACACATGGTAACCATAGCAACAGCCTGGTGTTTCTAATGGCTTTTTACAGCACGCCCACTTGTAGTCTACCTTCTCCAGTTTTCCGGCTGAATCAAACGTTTCTTTAATTTCCCGCCCTTTGTGATGAAATCTACATGATTTGTGATTATTTTCTGCTGGCCTAAACAAACACTGACATCTTAAACACTTTGCCACACTTGTTGAACTCTGACCTTGGTCCCTTTTACGAACAGCGTAAATATTCTTCTTGAGTCTTTCTTTTATTACTGCATTTTCCTCCTCTGGGGTGGGGTATGAATGCATCTGATCGCCTTCAATATAAGTTCTTTCCCTGACCGGACTGACACTGTTTTCATGTAAGTCTAAAGTTTTAGCCGAGTGTCTTTTATCTTTACCATCTGTGGCAGGGGCTTCGACAATGTTAAGGTGAAAGTTGGTGCCGCTGTGGTTTTGGTTATACCTGAAAACAATCCTTTGCAGTTTTTCCAACTGCTTCAGTAACGAGGAGTTCTCTTTTTGCAGCCAAACTACTTTATCATCCTTTTGTTTCAACTGTATCTCTGTATGCTCTTTATCCAAACCGAGCTTCGAGAGTGCTTCTTGTAATTCTTTAATGTTTTGTTTATGCTTAGTCTGATTGTCCTCAAACTCGTGCTTGGAAACATCGGCGATACCGGCCTTCACCTTCAGTTGGCGAATCTGAAATTTCAGGTTCTCGATCAATCGTGACATCATCATTTCTTGATCGGCATCTTCAGACTCGTCTTCTTCCTCGAAGATCACATTCTTCTGTAGAACATATCGTAGCGATTTGACAAGTTCCTGAAGTCCAGAATGCGTGGCAAGGATCACGCGATGTTGTCGGTCGATTTCCTGCATAGCCAACTGTAAGCGATCTTTCCAGTGATTTCTCTCGGCCTGCAATGCTCGACTCACTATGTCCTCTATTGGTTCCTTTTTCCCCTTCACCAGGTTGTTTTGTTGTGGACGAACCATGAAAAGACGACCGACTGTGTGGTTGATGTCGTCGTCAATCAATGGAACAGAATCTTCACTAGATCCGTTTGGAATAACTACTACTGCTTCTCCTGCTAATGTTGTCATGATTGCTGTTTTAATTTTAGGTTGTTTATTTCTCAAATTTCATTAAATCTTATCTTTTTTTCACTTCAGTTTAATAACGTGTCCTATCCACAATAATTCTATTCCAAAATCATCTGCATATACTTGATATAAAAGTCTGGTCTTTATTCAGTTGTTTCCAATTCATAACTTGAAATCCATAAATTTCCTGAAAAAAAAAATATATATATATCCCTGATTAGTCCTCATACAAGCTAAGATAACCGTTCTACAGTGTAATAGTTGTCAGCATGTTTACACCTTGTTTAATGTTTCTGTTTTATCATTTAAACCATTTAAATGGAAATATGTTCACTTTGGAGATAAGAAAAATTTACAACTATCTTTAGTATAAGATAGAAAACAGGATAAAGACAAATGTGTGTTTCTTGTAAGAGTAAAGTATACCATTTCAAGTCAAAACAACTCACAAACATATTATTGATCGGGCCAATCCAACAATAATGGAAAGGCTCAAGGTAATGTCAGTGTAAACGAAAGCAGTGGATAGACAGTTGGTTGCTCACATAGGAGGAAGCAGGTTAGATCCCAGGTTTAGCCCAATGGCCTCTAACAAGTAACATTCAACCCTGCTTCTACAAAAGAAATAAGTCACTGGTTTGCCATCATTTTTGTTCATCTGAGTTTATACCATTTTATTTTAATTGTATTGTGAAGTTAGGTCAGAGTTTAAATAATTGTTCTAGAATCCATGGCTTTATAGTTAGCCAGTGGGTGCAGCGATAGTCGATCTTGTCAGGTCAATTGCTCGAGAATCCATGGCTAGTTAGCAAGTGGATGCAGCGATAGTCGATCTTGTCAGGTCAGTTGCTCAAGAATCCATGGCTAGTTAGCCAGTGGGCGCAGTGATAGTCGATATTGTCTGGTCAATTGCTCTAAAATCCATGGCTAGTTAGCCAGTGGGCGCAGAGATAGATGATCTTGTCAGGTCAATTACTCGAGAATCCATGGCTAGTTAGCCAGTGGGCGCAGAGATAGTCCATCTTGTTAGGTCAATTGCTCTAGAATCCATGGCTAGTTAGCCAGTGGGCGCAGTGATAGTCGATCTTGTTAGGTCAATTGCTCTAAAATCCATGGCTAGTTAGCCAGTGGGCGCAGTGATAGTCAATCTTGTCGGGTCAATTGCTCTAGAATCCTTCGCTAATTAGCCAGTGGGTGCAGCGATAGTCAATCTTGTCGGGTTAATTGCTTTAGAATCCATGGCTAGTTAGCCAGTGGGTGCAGTGATAGTCGATCTTGTCGGGTCAATTGCTCTAGAATCCATGGCTAGTTACCCAGTGGGCGCAGCGAAAGTTGATCTTGTAGGATCAATTGCTCTAGAATCTATGGCTAGTTAGCCAGTGGGCGCAGTGATAGTCGATCTTGTCAGGTCAATTGCTCGAGAATTCATGGCTAGTTAGCCAGTGGGTGCAGCAATAGTTGATCTTGTCGGGTTAATTGCTCTAGAATCTATGGTTAGTTAGCCAGTGGGTGCAGCGATAGTTGATCTTGTCGGGTCAATTGCTCTAGAATCCTTGGCTAATTAGCCAGTTGGCGCAGCGATATTCGATCTTGTCGATTAATTGCTCTAGAATCCATGGCTAGTTAGCCATTGGGCGCAGTGATGGTCGATCTTGTCGGGTCAATTGCTCTAGAATCCATGGCTTGTTAGCCAGTGGGCTCAGCGATAGTTGATCTTGTCTGATCAATTGCTCTAGAATCTATGGCTAGTAAGCCAGTCGGCACAGCGATAGTCGATCTTGCAATGGGTCATTTGCTCTAGAATCCATGGTTAATTAGCCAGTGGATGGAGCAATAATCGATCTCACATTAGGTCAATTGCTTTAGAATCCATGGTTAATTAGCCAGTTGGCGGACTATAGTCAATCTCATGTCGGGTCAATTGCTATAGAATCCATGGCTAATTAGCCAGTGGATGGAGCAATAATCGATCTTGCATTAGGTCAATTGCTTTAGAATCCATGGTTAATTAGCCAGTGGGCGGACTATAGTCAATCTCATGTCGGGTTAATTGCTCTAGAATCCATGGCTAGTTAGCCATTGGGCGCATTGATAGTCGATCTTGTCGGGTCAGTTGCTCTAGAATCCATGGCTAGTTACCCAGTGGGCTCAGCGATAGTTGATCTTGTCAGATCAATTGCTCTAGAATCTATGGCTAGTTAGCCAGTGGGCGCAGTGATAGTCAATCTTGTCAGGTCAATTGCTGGAGAATTCATGGCTAGTTAGCCAGTGGGTGCAGCGATAGTTGATCTTGTCGGGTCAATTGCTCTAGAATCTATTGCTAGTTAGCCAGTGGGCGCAGCGATAGTCGATTTTGCAATGGGTCATTTGCTCTAGAATCCATGGTTAATTAGCCAGTGGATGGAGCAATAATCGATCTCACATTAGGTCAATTGCTTTAGAATCCATGGTTAATTAGCCAGTTGGCGGACTATAGTCAATCTCATGTCGGGTCAATTGCTATAGAATCCATGGCTAATTAGCCAGTGGATGGAGCAATAATCGATCTTGCATTAGGTCAATTGCTTTAGAATCCATGGTTAATTAGCCAGTGGGCGGACTATAGTCAATCTCATGTCGGGTTAATTGCTCTAGAATCCATGGCTAGTTAGCCATTGGGCGCATTGATAGTCGATCTTGTCGGGTCAGTTGCTCTAGAATCCATGGCTAGTTACCCAGTGGGCTCAGCGATAGTTGATCTTGTCGGATCAATTGCTCTAGAATCTATGGCTAGTTAGCCAGTGGGCGCAGTGATAGTCAATCTTGTCAGGTCAATTGCTGGAGAATTCATGGCTAGTTAGCCAGTGGGTGCAGCGATAGTTGATCTTGTCGGGTCAATTGCTCTAGAATCTATTGCTAGTTAGCCAGTGGGCGCAGCGATAGTCGATTTTGCAATGGGTCATTTGCTCTAGAATCCATGGTTAATTAGCCAGTGGATGGAGCAATAATCAATCTCGCATTAGGTCAATTGCTTTAGAATCCATGGTTAATTAGCCAGTGGGCAGACTATAGTCAATCTCATGTCGGGTCAATTGCTTTAGAATCCATGGCTAATTATCCAGTGGATGGAGCAATAGTCGATCTCGCATTAGGTTAGTTGCTCTAGAATCAATGCTAATTAGCCAGTGGTTGGACTATTGTCGATCCCGTGTCGGGTCAATTGCTCTAGAATCCATGGCTAATTAGCCATTGGGCGGACTATAGTCAATCTCATGTCAGGTAAATTGCTCTAGAATCCATGGCTAGCTAGCCAGTGGGTGGAGTGATAGTCGATCTTGGGGTCTGGTCAATTGCTCTAGAATTCATGGCTAGTTAGTCAGTGAGCGCAGCGATAGTTGATCTTGCTGGGTCAATTGCTCTAGAATCCATGGCTAGTTAGCCAGTGGGCAGAGCAATAGTCGATCTTGCATTGGATCAATTGCTCTAGAATCTATGGCTAGTTAGCCAGTGCCGAAGCAATAGTGGATCTCCCATTGGGTCAATTGCTCTAGAATCCATGGCTAATCAACCATTGGGCAGAGCGATAGTAAATCTCACATCGGGTCAATTTCTCTAGAATCCATGGCTAATTAGCCAGTGGGGGGAGCGATAGTTGATCTTGCTTCAAGTCAGTTGTTCTAGAATCCTTGGCTGATTACTGCTTTTAAGAGTTCACTGGGCCAAAACATGCTACCTCTGATGTAAGATTTATATTTTAATTGGATTTAACATCATTTCCAACACATGGCTGGTTATCTTATACATATGGCAATCTAGTTTTATTGGTGGAGGAAAGCCTCAGATTGAATTTGAATAGAACCACTTTGACTGATATTTCTTCTGAATCAGGTCTATTAACCTCCAATGAAAAATCAGGGAATTCTATGCCTGTCCCACAATTCATAGCAATGGAAAGATTTCTGAACTATGACGCCATTCAAACTTTCCCTGAAGCAACTGAACATTGGTTATGTGCTCAAATGTGCTGCGATTTAATGGACCCAATCAGAAGAGCTGGGTCCATCTTACAGTACGTAAATAAGTAAGTTTTTTGACTGAGCGATGCTTGAACCCCGTTGTGGGTGAGTGGTAAGCTGATGTGAGAAATTAGGGAGGAGGATATTTTCTCGCATACCAATATACCCCTAAGGGAAATCTTCATTACATGAGTGTACGGGATGAATGAAGTACATGTGTACAATATGTGAGTTTTTTTGGCAGATTTTGGACTGAAGGTTTGCCTCATTCCCTTATTTATGAAAAAAAATTCAACTTAAATTTTTGTTTTAATTCTTAATTTTTTTAATGGGGTTTGATGTTTGAAACATGGAAGTTGACCTGTAAACTGTTTTAAACATACATACTTTAGATTTTCATTGTTTTGTGTTTTTTTCCATTTTTTGACATTGCAACACAATTTTGCCATATACCCATCCCACAAAACTAATAAAACCAACTGGTGTAGCAGATAAGGAAACTATGTGCCAAAGTGACGCTCTGCTGAGTTAGTGTATCCTGGCCAGAGGGTTGGATTTATCCTGGCACAGTGACTATCATATATAAATGTAACACAACAAGAATATGTTTATGCTTCAACATTTGAAAAAATTAATTTTATGATGTGACAATTTGGGGAAGAGTAAGGTTGGGTGCTCCTGTTTTTTTAAACTGACGGTAAAGTTTAAACTTATTTATTTTACTTTGATTGTGAAACAAGTTATTACAACTTATACAAATCATGCTCGAATTTTTCCTTGTTAGAACCAGTACTAAGTATATATGGAAAAAGCGTCTTGCTCAAGGACACCATACATAGCCATGGTGGAGTATCAAACCCACGATCGTGTAATCATGGAACCGATGCTCTACCACAAGACCATGCGCTCCACATACTGGTAGTATCAAGGCAGTGACCCCTACAGTCAATTCTCCTGTATTTGTTCTGACTGTTGTGGTGGCTGTACCCTTTGAATGCTTTCCTGTTGGACATTATACTTTTTAGGTTGTCTTTTTGAGAGAGAAAAAAACAAGATCTATAGTCATTACATCATCATCAGCATAAGATTAAATTCTATGTTTATCTCAGCTTTTTCTCTGTTTCTCAACAAACAACATAATTATGTTGTATAATTATATAGTTACTGGAATTTATAAACATTGATATACAAACCATGTATACGGCTAAGTTACCTAGGTTTTCATAGTTACCCTTTAAAACCTTAGGTTAAAGTTTTATTTTTAACTTGAATTTGACTTTTTTTTAAAAATCTTATTTTGTTTTTCAGTATCGGTTCTGTAAATTAATCAACATCATATCAAAAATGTTTACATATGAGGAGATTCATGTCCAGTAAGGGAGAGCATCAATTCACCAGCAAAAATGAGAGCATGAAATCATTTGGCAACTTAATTATTTTAACATAGTAATATTATCTTTCTCCATGTAATTGTTTCCTAGGCAAATTTGGGATCCTCCGTGTCTGGATGGTCTAACAACTACTAACCTCTCTCACTGCCGTGGTCAAGGGTTTAAACCTTGCTTGGTAAAAAACAATAAATTGTGCGAGAAAGTTTTCCAGTTACTTATGACAGGACACTCGGGTGGTTCTACTGTTTTTCCTTAGGTCTTCCCACACCAATAAAACTAGATATGCTATAACCTGTTATGCATCAAAAATAGTGTTAAACCCCATTCTATGTTAAAATTTTAGTCTAAAAAATTCCATCTGAGTTATCTCCCTTAAATCACCGCAGTACTTTAGAAGGACTAAATATCTTGTATTTAAGGGAGACAGCTCATCTAGGCTTGCTCAAATGAATTAAGGTATGTTACTGTTAGACCGCTTAAAGTGTTAAAGGGAGACAACTGGTCAGGGAACAAACACTATCCAGTGTCATTATTTAAGTGTTAATGATTTTCAAACAGTAGGTTATGTTGTTGTATGGTGTTTAGCGTCACTTTCAACAATCTTTCAGTCATATTGCCACAGTGTCTATTTGAGACAATATTATAAGCTTGTCACACTGGAGTATCATGCCGCAGATACATGGTTTGTGTTGTTGTAGAAGTTGTTCTTTAAATGTTTTGCTTCCTGTTCAGTTAACACTTATTTATTTTAGCTTCATTGTGAAGTAGACTAAGAGCTCCTATGAATGATTGTGAGTCCACTTCTAGGGCAGAATCAGTATGGTGCATTGTGATAAGAAACTGAAGTATGCTGCATTGTGTACAAGTTATCTGTAGTATTCATAGATAAAGTATTGCAGAGGGAGCTGAAACTATCCCAGTCACCATGCCAAGTTGTGTAAGGTGTTGTCTCAAGACCACTTACCTCTCACTGCTGAGGTTGTGGGTAAGACACCCTTAGATTGGTTCAAAAACTTTATGTGAGAAAGTTTGTTCCAATTTCAGCAACAATAAGAATATGTGGTTACTATTGACCAATGAAAAATGGTGTCTTGTATTTAACAAGGTTATAGCAAGACATGGCATTCAGTAAGCCATAGAATTTTTTAACCCTTAGTCTGCTGAACCTTCCATCTGTAGTTGCGGTGTTCTAGAGGTTAGCATGCTTGATCCAAGACCAAGAGGTGCCTGGTTTGATTCCCGAAAGGGTCACATCCAGTTTTTTTTCAAACGCACGCCCATCATGCCTTATTCTGGTTAGGTTAATGTACTGTGAAAACATGCAATCCTTTGGAGGGGATTGAAAGAGGTTGGTTCCCCGTGCAGGGAGAGTCATATCCAGTGTATGTAATAGATCTCACTGAGCTTCTATGTTAAACAGTGATTCAAATGCAAAAAAAAATCTCTCAGAAATGAGGCTTTCTATAATAACAAGTTCATGGTTGCTGGAAGTAAAGGAAAACAAAGTGTTGTTTGGACCAGTCTAGTATCAGTAAAAAAGGGAGGTAATAAATAATTATCATCTGACAGAGGTACAAACACAGCCTGGTCAAACTGGGGGTTAAACTTATTTATTTTACATTGATTGTAAATCAAGTTCTCAAAAACTTAGACAAATCAAGCTCAACGTCTTCCTGGGTGAAACCAGTACCAAGTATATGCAGATAAAATTTCTTGTTCAAGAACACCACACATGCCGGTGGTGGCGGATTACCCATGACCCCACTGATCTTTGCATGAATATTTTGACACTGGACTGTATGTTCTTCACTAGCAAACTTGTAACATGCAGGTTGACCATTGCAAATATTGGTAGGGGTGACATGAACAGCCAGCCAAGAATTAAAGGAAGCATATTTGGAAAAATTTATACAAATGTCTTAAAAATTAAAACCATTTTTTAAAATGAATACCAGACATCTCTTTATCATAAATAAATAAAATCTAAATGTTTGGTATATGAAATCAACCAAAGTGACCAGAAATGCTGAACTTGAAATGAAAACCCATGCTAAAAATAGACAGTAATTATCAACTGCTTGATGATCTTGACATTGCATTTGGTCACTGTCAGAGATGAAATAAAAAAAGTAGTTTTAGTATGGTGGATCAAACCAATTCAAAATGAAATCATGTGCCTCATTTGGTACGAATTTAAGCAAGAAATCCCTTTTCAATATATTGAATATGATTAGATAGATATCCTTTTGGCAATACGGGATCTTCAAGCTCTTATAGGCATAATATATTAGAAAAAAAAAATTTTTGTCAAAGTTAAAATATAGAAAAAATCCTGATACACTTTCTTCAAACAAAAAAAAACTATTTACAATGTTGGTCTGGATGTAATAAGGAGTTTTAAGGTGAGGGAAAATTTAGAAAAATTCCTGAAAAAATCCTGATATACTTCCTTTAAATGTCAGTCAATAGCCATTCATAGCTAATGTTTATATACGTTTTGTACCGACTATAATCGATACAAAGTAAGTTGATAATTGGGCAAGTTTATCATTGCATGGTATGTCTTAAGCGTGGAATTACCATTTTTATTGCTAATACTTCAAAATTGACCTGTCTTACCTGTAGTGGTCAGTAACAGATTTACAACTGTTCTCAAGTCTCAAGTAATGTAAAACGGACTGTAAATAAAAATTGAAGAAGAAGGGACGAACTGACATCTTCTTACTGAAAGCACATACAACTCTTCATCGAAGGAGGTTATGATATATATAGAAAGAAAAACACTTGGTCATAAATATTTTTAATGAAAAATGTACGTAAATGGCTATAATAATTACATAGCAATGATAAAAGTGTATTATAATGTGGTGAAATAAGAACATGAATGATTTTATATTTACATGGCTTATCTCAAAATTAAATCAAATTATCTCAATATTTACATGGATTTTCTCAATTTTGACATAAATGAACTCGCTATTGATATTAATTTTCTTGATATTGACAAGAATTATGTCAATGTTAACAAGAATAATCTCAATATTGACATGAATTATCTCAATATTGATCAGAATTATCTCAATGTTGACATGCATTATCTCAATATTGATCAGAATTATCTCAATGTTGACATGCATTATCTCAATATTGACATGAATTATCTCAATATTGCAGGAATTATCTCATTGTTGACATGACATTGACATGACTTATCTCAATATTGACATGAATTGTCGCAATATTGACACTATTTATCTCCAATATTGATAGTTCAGCACAAAATGGTCAGTGCAGTATATAGACATGATGCAATAATATAAAGATTAGTTTTATATAACAACAGAATACAAAACTCTTAACAAACATTCCAACAATATTTACAATTTACATATTTAACCTCATATTAATTAAAAAGTAAAAGTATTTTATAACAAAATGAAATAAGTAGCACATTTTGAAAGTTTTTTTTTAACACATGTTCAAGGAAATTTTTTTTCTAGAAGAACAGATCCTGCTTCACTATTGCTTAAAATTGTGAATGTGAAACAACAACCAGACGTCTCTTTCTATGGTCATTCTTTCCATAAGTACAACAACTTCCAGATAACTTTTTCCATGTGGGCAAAGGTAGTGAAACAACAACCAAATGACTCCTTCCATGGCCATTTTGTTCATGAGTAGGTTGTAAAACAACAACCAGATAACTTTTGCCATGGCCATTTTTTTCATGAGTAGGTTGTAAAACAACAACCAGATAACTTTTGCCATGGCCATTTTTTTCATGAGTAGGTTGTAAAACAACAACCAGATAACTTTTGCCATGGCTGTTTTTTTCATGAGTAGGTTGTAAAGCAACAACCAGATAACTTTTGCCATGGCTGTTTTTCCATGGGCATAGGTAGTGAAACAACAACCAAATGACTCCTCCCATGGCCATTTTTTCCATGAGTAAGTTGTAAAACAACTACCAGATAACTTTTGCCATGACTCTTTTTTACGATGAGTATTACAAGGAAATGAAACCACATGTACCAGATAACTTTTTCAAATGCCCTTTTTTACAATGGTAAGTAAGATAATAGTTTTCTTCACTTACAACATTTTTTCTATAGAGAGAATACTATCAACACAATCTGCAAGTGTCATAAATTTTATCATTACCATCTGAGTTTTGTAAGACTTCAAATTTTCTTTTGCCACAAAAGACTTTTGTGAAGGAAAAATTGATGTCCTATATATATTTGAAATCTCTTGAATGCAGTCTTTGTAAACAAAAAGGTATATATTACAGAAGTTGTCAGCTTGAAAAGTTTTGTTGTGCGAGTCAGTACTGAAATTTGAGAGTATAATGTTTACAATTGACTTGTTGATTCGAACGTTATTAGAGCTGACGTGGGTTATTCAGGTTTTATATCCTGGGCTTGCTATGATTCAGTTTTGTTGTAAAGTCTGGTAGAAATGAATATAAATGTAGGTATGTGATACATGAAAATTGGCTTTTATACTAATTTATTTTAGCTTGATTGCGGAGAAAGAATGAAGATTATATGAAGTCTGCTTCCTTGTTAGAACCAGCCAGTACTGAGTGATGTCGAGTTGAGCTTGGGATCAAACCAGAAACCACTGGTGTAAGTGGCCAACATGTATACATGAATATTAAAGGACAAATTCAAGTGAAATTGAATTTTCTATATATACTGACCAAAAAGGAATAAAACTAGTGAAATGTGCCCATATTAATTAGGCCGACATACTGGTAATTATTTATTTTTGAATGATTGCTAGGATACAATCTTTACTTCCATTATTTTATTCTTTAAATGAGTTCAACATAGACAGTAAGCATGGCGGTGGTGTAGTGGATAGAATGAATGTTGTCCGTTTCCCCTGGATATTGCGGGTTCAGTCCCTAACTTTACCAGATGGCCTCTCATAAAAACAACACAGTTTTCAAGCATGGTTAGCCAGGAAGACTCGAGAGAGGTTCATTAAAGCTCAAGCTTAGGCCATAATAAATTAATTACTAGATTATCATCCCTGCCCTACCAGTAATGTTCATGCGGCCACGACCCTTTTTATTTTCATAAAAAAACAATTTTTTATAAAAAAAACATCAAAAATTTTAAAGATAAAAGATAAAATCCTCGCCCTTTTTAAGAAAAATTTGGATGATAATCTAGCAATTAATTTATAATGGCCTTAAATAAATTAGCATAATTAACTAACACAGATAGTGCAATTAAATTTCAATATCAATTGGTTATAGAAATCAATATACATGTATCAACAAACGAGCCATTTCCAATAAAACGTTGAGTAGAGAAAAAAGACAAAAGGAAAACCAGGATCTATAGCCTACCTACATGTAGTATTCAATTTCAAAAATATTGGTTTGCAAACTGCCATAATTATATATGTAATGTCTCACAAGCTATTTTTTTGGTCTTCTTTTGAATACACATGATTGACAGTGTTTTTTTACATTTTGATTCGTCTTTGTTAAAATTTTAGTTTATTTTACATAGATTGTGAAACAAGTTCTCAGTTTCAACTTACGCAATGTCTTCCTAGACAATATGATTGAAATTTGACTCTTCTAAGTTTCAAGTCTACTTAAAATCTAAACAATTTGAGTTGCCAGTCTTACACATTTTGAAAAATACCAACTTTATTTATTTGAATGCAGCGATTGTCTGGGGATAGAGTCACTGCATCGCATGCAGAAGGTCATCGGTTCGATCCCCGACTGGGTCATACCAAAGACTTTAAAAGTACTAGAAGCTTTCTCGCTTGGCGCTCAATCAGCATTTAGAGAGTAATTGTTGCTCAGGTTGGCCCAGTGTCATTATAATGTGAATGGGTGGGATATCATACCATGTGTCTGCGGCATGATACTCCGGTGTGGCATTACTTAGAATACTGTCTCGTGTAGATGCAGGTGACTGAAGTATTGTTGTAAGTGATGCTAAACACCATACAACTACATTTATCTGCATAAACACTCGACACCAATCTGTACTGTAACAAAAACATTGAGTCTGCCATGTAATATTGAAATTTGATGAATTCAGGTCCACTACTAAGTGACTCAGCAGGGTCCTCCATGGCCGAGTCATATGTTTGATTGATTGAATATTTAGCATCAGTTTTATGCCACGGAGGGCTAACAGACATTCAGTAAACCTAACCACTGTTTCCTGGGTTCCTGAAAGGTTAACCAGTACTCGAGCATACCCTATCTCTGCAAGAAACTGATAAATTTCCCACTTGAATCAGCGATGAGAGACAAATGATAATGAGACACAATGTCATATATCAATCATCACAAAGACTGTTGCCTCGCAGGGATTCAAGTTCACAACCTTATGATTGATAGTCAAACGCATTATCAAATGACCATAACATTGTACCTCTCACCGCTGAGGTTACCAATTTCAGCACAGCACAATTCAAAAACGTATGTTAGATATTTTCAACACATGACAGGATATAATATTGCGTTTGCTCTACTCATCTGCAATTAAACAAATTCATTGAAGGATTAGAATTATTAATTCACTAAACAAAAATATGGTTGTAATGACGTCAAGACAACATTTGCTAATGATAAAGAATAACCACTGAACACTGCTGTCTACAAACAGATTCTTGGAAGAAATAAAAAGAAATTGCTTAGGCCATGATGAATTAATTGCTATATTATCATTCCCGCCCGCACCCTCATTTTCATGCAACCCTAACCCATTTTATTTTCAAAAAAAAAAAAATAAAATCCTCCCACCTTCCCTGCCTTTAAGAAAAATTTGGATGATAATCTAGGAATTAATTTGTAATGGCCTTAAAATGAATACAGTACAAAAATTAGCAAACACTAAACTATACAAAGGCTGAATTAGCTCTGCTGTCTTCATCCTGAGAATCCTCAAAGTTGCTGTCTTCTTCTTCAATCGCAGTAGAGAGCAGATGACCTGCCCCCCTAGAGGTCAGCCAGCGGTCCCGGCGATCAGCTGACTCGGAGTCACTGTCACTATCGGAGTCTGAATTATCGTCTAAGTCTTGATAATGGTACTGATAATTTCCACCAAGCCCACCATTATCATGTGGCACATTTTGTCTATGTCTTTCCATTTCTAACACAAATGTGTCTTTCCCCTTATCAGAAGTATTTGCAGCAGTCGCAGGAGCATTATGAACTGATACAATTGGAGTGCTCATAAACACAGTTTCTTCTATATCACTCTTCGAATTTTTATTATTACCACTTTTCAAATTAATATCACCTTTAGAATTTTTTCTTTCAGTATTGTTAGAACTTTTATTTTCTTCAGTTGGTTTAGAATGTTCAGGGAAAACCTCATCATCATGTTCTTCCATTTCATATTCAGAGTCGTCATAATAGCTATCATCATATTCTTGACCTTTCTTGAAACAGAAAACCCAAGTCAGCATAACAACAAGAAAATAAAGCCCGGCAAGCCCACCCATGGTAACGGCAGTCAGTGTGGTAAGGTTCGCCAGGTAGCTCGTAAATAAATCGTAACATCCCTCAGTGTTCAAATTTGGATTAACGTGCCTGTAATGTTCGCCTAGATTTGGGGTATAGACCGGAGGCCCGAATAGATTGTGATCAATACCCTGACAAACCTCAATGTTTCTATTTTTAACGCAGCAACTTTCTGGCACAAAAATAGTTGCCTTAAATGGCTGTTCACGGTACCACTTGCTTCTTCTGAACACCGCCCAAGATTCAGAGGTGTTTCCCTCCGCCCCACAACACTCAAACTCTTCATGCATACTGTCCCACGAAAGTGTAAAAAAATCATTTTCGATAGCATTACCAGATATCACACCATACTTTTCTATCAACTGATCCTTGAAATCAAACCGAAACTCAACACCATTAAGTTTATCAGCAAAAATGGCACTCAGCACGGCAGCAGTGGTGAAAGCAATAATAACTGCGACCAGCACAAATGCATAAAATCCCAGCCCTACCTTGTCCTTCCTTATCCCACAACACAGACAAAATGCCGCAAGGAGGGCGATACTTGCACCAGAAATTGAAACATAAACAATCACTTGCATCAGGTTATTCCCGAGGATTTCCGTTACGTGGTTTACGTTAAAGTCTTTCAGTAGTAGCCAGAGACCTACAGCGATCACCCCAGCACTTGACAGAAACAAAAGCACGTTTAGTACATGCAGTACAAGGTCTATAAACTTGGTCAGTTTTGTTTCATACTGAGCAGAATACTCACTTCTGAAACTCAAAAAAGGTCTGTCAAGAAAACGACCATTGAAAGAATTCACCGATCTTCCCATCTCTCCTCTAGCAAGATGTGTTGTTGTTGTTGAAGCATTTTCACCATGTGCAGTAACTAAGATACTTTTAATCTCCCCTGCAGGAGAGTTCAATGGTTCTTCTTTGATATCATCTTTTTCTGTTTTGAATATGTGTAAAAGTTCAGTTTCTGAAGAATTGCTTCCTTTTTTTAAATTTGAAATGGGCTTCAGTATTTCATTCTCGCCTATTCTTGGACTATTATTCTGACTATTTTTTTCTGATTTCATGGCCATTTCATGGTCAATTCTTACTTTAACATCTGTTGGACTTTCTAATATTTTCATCACCTCAAGTTTTGAGACTGACATGTCACTATCATTGTCACTTGGAAGTCCTTCACTGTCACTTCCGCTTCTGCAGACAACATAAGAAAGCTCAGAAGTAGGCAGGTAGTTATCATCAAAGTCACCATCAACATCACTATCCGTCTCCGACCCATTCATTACCACATCACCGTGGCTACTCTCTGATTGTCTTTCTTCCATATCAGGGTTATACGGCAATGAGTTTACAAAATGTGACACTTTATCATAGTCTCTTGGAGAGAGCTGATGAATATGGCTTGTTGCATATCCACTCTCGGAACTATCAGCTGTGCCAGTCTCGTTGCCATGACTGTCTTTATTGTCAGACTCAGCTTTAAGCTCTTGAACGTATATTGGAACAATGAGTTCAGGTTGCCTTTCTATCGCCAGATTATAGCTGTCCTTGTATGGTTCTACATTTTGACTTGGAGTTGGTATAACATGTAAACCATTTCCATGAGGATCTATATAGTCTTTTTCTAAGGCACTTTCAATATTTCTCTCATCAGCAGGTAATGAATAAGTTTGTGAGTTTGCCAATTTTCTTAGCACTGGTCGAGATCTTGCTGAGGATGTATGTTTATCGTGAACTCGCGGCTCATTTTCATTTGCATTATTAACGATACCTCTCAGTGGCAGAGTCTCGTAATTGTTTCCTTCAGTCATAAGATGGTCATCATTCTCGTTAGGTGTGGCATCACTTTCCACTTCATCCATATAATCTTTGTTGTACTTTTGATTAACAGGATGAAAAGACCTTGGGTTATGTGTCACTGAGTCACACGTCGAAGTTGTGTCATCTTCATCTGTGTACGTACTTGTACTTGAGATTCTTGGTCGCTTAGTTTGACGCCGTCTGCCTCTCTTTGGAATGAGAGAATTTCCATTGTACAGTGGGACTGATGAGCCAGAATTACCATTGCCTTCATTAGTTGGACAATCGTAGTAAATGTCCGAGACGTCAGAGTCGCTGGGATCAGCATACATTATTAGTTTTCCGTCGATTCTATCGTTGTGAAGTTTGTTATGGGATGTTTTAGTTTTGTGGTTAGAATTTCTTGACGATGAGCTTCTTGTTGGAGACTGTGATCTTCTGGAAGACCTTGATGACTTTCCACTACTTACTGATCTTACGGACCTGGGCGTAAATCTACCAGATGTTAATGAATGAAGGGATGCAGTGTCATGTTCATGTGGTAAGAGATCATGGACCCTTTTACTGACTAATGTAGGCGATTCAATGATATGTTCTAGAGAGTTAGGCTCAGTTTTAAGATTTCCTGAATCTGTTTTTGTTAGTGTTGGATTGTCTGTGATAACATCAATGTCACTTTGAGAATTGAAAACATTGTCTTCAACAATTTCGGGATTGAGCAGGCTAAGAATAATCTTTTCCGTTTCATTTTCACTTGGTGTGTTGCTGTTATTCCTGTGATCTAACACATTTTGTGTATGATTAGAAGAGTTTTGACTGTCCAGTGTATTACGCCGAGAACTACTTGCATTAGACCTCTGACTGTCTGACGTGTTACTTCTTGACCGGCCTGTATACGGCGTTGTGGTTAAACTTGGACTTTCTGAATTGGAAACTTTTGAATCTCTGTCTGATAAGGATGATTTGGTTGATCGTTTGCGTCTGGACATTCTTGAGACTAAACCATTCAGTGGAAGTATAGGTTTCCTGGGTTTGCTCACTGAATTTGAACGTCTGATTGCCTTTTCAACAGCTATTGAATGCCTCCTCTTTAGTTCGGGTCTTGCCAAGTCCATGTTCATTGGTGCTTGGTCATCATCAACTATTGACAAAGACCTTCTGAGTGTACGTCTGCCGTAATTCTCAGCAGACGTTGTCCCACCAATCCCACCAATTGTTCGGCTTCTCATCTTTTCTGGGTTACTTCTAAAGCTTGGTGCTCGTTTATATTCATGTGGACTATCACCAGAGCTGACAGATTGTTGACGTATCAATTTCTCTTTCTTGATTTCTTTTTCCAGGGGTTTGTCATACAAGCATGAAGCCCCACTCTGGTGATAGCCATGTGGGTAACTTAAACTTGTATAAATCCACGGGCTTGAATGATCATCTTTCGAACGAGTCATATTGCTAAGCAACGATTTCTGATGACTGAAGATGCCATGCTCTATTTGATGGCCGTGTTCTTCGTGACCATGGCCATCTTGACCAAAACCACCGGACCCATGTCCATGATGACTGCTGCCGAATCCCCCACTTCCGTGACTTTTTCCAAAGCTGGAGGTCACTGGGTTGTTGCCAGGCAACATATAGTGCCCAAACATACTGTTATTTCCCATAAATGCCATGATTGTTAATTTGAGATTTTTTTTCTACTTCTGTTTTAATAACAGCTTTGGTCAATAAATTTATTATAAATTTATGGATGAACAAACATCATTGTGTTTGTTCAAAGATTGCAGGTATTTACAGAATTCCCTGATTGTCAATTTCAAACTGAATCTTGTTTTTTGTTGTTGTTTTTTTAAAGTTAATCCATTATTTGCCATTTTCCAGAAAAATGATGAATCCTGTATTCCTCTTTATTTATTTATTTTTTCACTTGTGTTTTATTTAAATCACAAAAAGGGTAATTTCTTTTATAATTCCCTTTTTTTTTTTTATCTCCTTTTTTATATTTATGCAAACTGGCATCCATTCATCATACTTTACATCACTCTAGTATCACCTATTGGCAGCCTATCTATGTTCTGATTCACTGTCTTCTATCACATACCTGGAGCACTGATTTTGATATTTTTAATTACCAAACACACACCTGTACTTCTTTATAAACTTCTTTTACACAAGTTATGACTACGCCTTTAAAGCCTTGCAAATTAGTTGTCTTGCAATCCAATTAAATTTTTCACTCAAAGCTTTATTTACACAGTGCCAAATTATTATCTTTGTCAGGCATAAACGAGTCTATGTTATGCTTTGAATATAATATCTACCTGCTTTGAAAGATTTTACATTAAAGAAAAATCAGGTCTCATTTTTCAAGTGTTGCCTGTATTATACTCCACCATTGTTATTTTCTATACCAAGTCAGACATTTCATTAGTGTATAGCATATACTTATTTATGAAATACACACAACTCCCACTACCGATAAAGGTAAATAGCTTATTTCATAAATTCCACCATTAATAGATCCTGTAACCTCCGGGGAGCTGTTGTAACTTTTATACTGTATGATAAAGGCAATTTTGTTGTCGGTCCGCATCTATATTTATTCCCCATTGGATATTTTTTCATTGATTGGTACCTGAATCTGTCCTTGATTCTCCCGTAGTGGCTCTCCAGCCCTGGTAGAACTTTTCAAAACAACCAGTGATGAAGCAAAAATAATTGTATGATTTTCTTTACAGGTGAATAAGCAGGAAATTTCTGTGATTGAAATAATTAATTGATTACTAAGGCAAGTGCAGAAATTGTCACATTTTCTTTCTTTGAAAAAGAGACTGATTTCTTATTTTGTTTGTGTTCTCAGTAATTGCATGTCATAAACATCATAAACGGGTGGTTTTCCATTTATTATTCCATTAATAGAATTGTATTGCTAATCCTTAAAAACTTCTCGATGTAACAGTTTCTCCATGTAATCGCAGTTTTTTCCATGTAATCACAGTTTCTCTATGTGATCACAGTTTTCTCCATGTAATCACAGTTTTTCCATGTAATCACTTTTTTTTTTTATCACTTTACAACTATCTGAAATATTCTTTCTCCATTGTTTATCATGTAATCCCCTATCAATGTTAGAAATGCAAAGAATTCAAAGTAATCACATTATATATGGCCAATCTTCTCCAACTGTCAAAAGAAGCTCTATAAAATCTACTCTAATCAAAAACATAACTCTTTTTCTCCGTGTATGAAATCAGCTTATTCAAATGCAATCCAATCTCTAAATATAGACCTCTTCAAAAGCAAATATCGGGACATGTCACAGCTACTAAGAGATTTTGTAATCAAATCAAAATTCAGATTGTTTGATTGTCATATTAATTGACATATTTAATTGTGTGCGTTAATTATCTGAATGACCTCACTATTGTCTTCTGACTGTCTCAGTCTTTCCCTATACATCTGTCTCTCTTCCATGTTGATCATTTGTTGTGTTTAAGGCAAAGATCACAAATGTTTTTAACTGTACGTCATTATGGTATTACGGTAAAGACATCAACGCAAATACTGAATACAAAATAACCGAATCTACAAAAAAAATAAATTTTATGTTGATTTGATTTCATTTAACATGATCTACTTAGCTGATATCTTCTTTAAATCAAGTACTTTTTTTTTATTCAAATTTTTAATTTGATGGCTAAAGTGTGTTTTCGTACAACAGTCCAATTCTTCAATTCGGCGATTTTTAAACTGAAGTGTTTTTTTTTATTCAGGTGTAATTCATTACCGGCAATTTCAAATAGTTTTTGTTCGAAGTTAAAACTGATGACACTTTGTTACTAGTCTGCATTATCATTTTGTTGTGAGGTTAAAATTTCACAAAACAGTGCTCAAAACAGGTCTTTACATCCTTGATTTAAAGTTAAACTTTATTTCATGTCCTAATTTGTCCAAACAAACTAATTAGTTTCACATGAACTTAATGAAATTAACTTCCAACAATGTTCTCTTCTTCAAAACTTTGGTTTCACATCTTTCCTCGCTTGAAAAATATCCTGAAATGTAAGAAAAATGGGAATGAAATAAAACATGCTATAAGTTATACTGTCATTAATATGTGATGGGTTAGGTTATAATGGCAATAATTATAATTAGGTTATTATATCATTTATTTAAGTTGTACAGATGTAAGTGAAAGGTTATGCTTAAAGTTGTAATCGGTTTAGTTATAAGTTATAATGACTAATAATGAATTATCAGTTGTGTTATTTATATCAATATAAATGATTAAAATTTGAGCTATAATTTTGATCTCTAAAGCTTTGTTATGTTATAAGTTATAGATGTTTTAGATTATAATGAATTAAATTATAATGATCTAGTTTGACTCATAACATAAGTTATAGGTTAAAGTTTAAGTTTTGATAAATAAAGTTATATAGACTAAAATTTAAAGTAACAAATATGTTTTAATTAGTAAAATTTAATTCTTAAGTTATAAATAAGGTTATATTAAGTTATAATGAGTTCATTTATAGAGAATAAATATATTTCATTGTCTAAATTATCCCATGTGTTTGATGGGATTCAGATCTTGGCTTTTGGCGGGCCAGTCATCAATAAATGCAATGTTATTTCGTCCTGAGGAAATTCACACTATCTATAGCTGTATGGCTTATGGCATTATCCTGTTGAAACAGAGTGATATTGGCATTATTTTGAAACAGTCCCGATGATATTCAATTGGTGTCCGAATATGTGAAAGAGCCAGCCAACTAAAAACAATGAATAAGACATGTGATTGTATTTATACACTTTGTTATAATGTTGACATGACGTGCCTCGCATGAATCTCATCTGGGTAGTGTTGGGCATTTAAATTCCCATCGATCACAAAGAGAGGTGTGCAATAACCATGCGCAATACCTGCCCAGGCCATGACGGAACCTCCACCCCAAAACAATCTTGTTCAAGTACACAGCAGTAGGCATAATGTTCATTTCTTCTATGGTATACTCGAACCCTGCCATCACCTCGATGAACGGAAAATCTCGACTCATCAGAGAAGAGAATGCTATTCCATAGTTGCCTTACCCAGCAATGGTGTGTACATGCCCAGTAAACACGATTTATGTGAAAACCTCGTGTCATAACACTGCCAACGTAAGGACGACATCCAAAAAGACCACCCTCGCGCAGATGATTGCATAAAGTTTGGTCAGATATTCAGTTGTTATGTGTACCAGGGGTGGCAGTGGCAGTTTGGAAACGATTGCGTAGGTGGGTGTTCATGATATAGTGGTCTTGCCCATGTGTTGTGACGCGCGGATGTCCACTACGTGGTAAATCTTCCGTACGTCCTGTTGCTTGAAAATGTTGCCTAAGGTTTCGAATAGCACAGCTAGAACTGCCAACAACCCTAGCAACCTCATTCGTTGCAATACCAGCATTAAGCATGCCAATGGCACGTTCACGTAAATTTGGTGGAATTCTAAGCATTTCAAAAAGAAAGAAAACTAAAAAGATTTCAATTTTTTTCATCGTCTTTTTCTTTTTGACAACAAAGTCTATAAAATCAGACTGAAAGGTTTGATTTCATAAACACAGATCATGCTGGTCCATGCATGCACGAGGAAATCAACGTAAACTTTTTTGTTAAAGGCGTACAATCCAGTTACAACTGGTTTTATTTGACACATAATCGTTCACCTGAACATAAGTAAGCCATTTGACATGTTGATTTCTTTTTACAATAGTAAAAAGCTATGTATAGAAATCGAAAGTTTCATTTTTTGTTCAGTGTATAACCTGAAATGTGTTGAACATGGCCTTAAACTCCATTCAAAAAAAAAAGAAAAGTAATAATT
Source organism: Panopea generosa (assembly GCA_029582155.1). Taxonomy (NCBI): domain Eukaryota; kingdom Metazoa; phylum Mollusca; class Bivalvia; order Adapedonta; family Hiatellidae; genus Panopea; species Panopea generosa. The sequence continues at coordinate 64,022,446 of CM055904.1, forward strand.
GATGATATTTTTTTGGAAATCCAATATCATAAATTCAGTTATAATAAGCTATAATTATTTAATTTTTCTCTCATATAGTAAGAAACAATTATATGGTACAATAACAGATTCAAATTATAAGTTATAATAACAGTCACTGGCTTGATTAAGTTTAAATGACAGAAACATTTAAATATTTATATATCCAAAGCTTTAAAGTTCACCATTATAAACTCTATTCAAATCCAATGACACATGTATATAGCAAGGGCAGCAATAATAGCGGTGTATATTTAAGCTTATAGGTAAATAATCAATTGGACACTATGGGTAGGACATTCTTCTGAGGTCATAGCCCTGGTATCATGAAAGTCTGTTATTTTACTTAAACTGAATTGTTTTCTCAATTGTGTATGAAATTGAACAAACTCATGAGTGTTAGTAATAGACTTAATTATTGTAGTGAAATCGTGGCACTATTGTACTGTACAATCTGTATAGTTATGTGCTACTGGTACTGTTGTATTGTACACTGTTGTACTGTACAATCTGTATAGTTATGTGCTACTGGTACTGTTGTATTGTACACTGTTGTACTGTACAATCTGTATAGTTATGTGCTACTTGTACTGTTGTATTGTACACTGTTGTACTGTACAATCTGTATAGTTATGTGCTACATGTACAGGTACTGTTGTATTGTACACTGTTGTACTGTACAATATGTATAGTTATATGCTACTGGTACTGTTGTATTGTACACTGTTGTACTGTACAATATGTATAGTTATGTGCTACTGGTACTGTTGTATTGTGCATTATTGTACCGTACAATCTGTATAGTTATGTGCTACTGGTACTGTTGTATTGTACACTATTGTACTGTACAATCTATATAGTTATGTGCTACTGGTACTGTTGTATTGTACACTATTGTACTGTACAATCTGTATAGTTATATGCTACTGGTACTGTTGTATTGTACACTGTTGTACTGTACAATCTGTATAGTTATGTGCTACTGGTACTGTTGTATTGTACACTGTTGTACTGTACAATCTGTATAGTTATGTGCTACTTGTACTGTTGTATTGTACACTGTTGTACTGTACAATATGTATAGTTATGTGCTACTGGTACTGTTGTATTGTGCATTATTGTACCGTACAATCTGTATAGTTATGTGCTACTGGTACTGTTGTATTGTACACTGTTGTACTGTACAATCTGTATAGTTATGTGCTACTGGTACTGTTGTATTGTACACTGTTGTACTGTACAATCTGTATAGTTATGTGCTACTTGTACTGTTGTATTGTACACTGTTGTACTGTACAATCTGTATAGTTATGTGCTACTGGTACTGTTGTATTGTACACTGTTGTACTGTACAATCTGTATAGTTATGTGCTACTGGTACTGTTGTATTGTACACTATTGTACTGTACAATCTGTATAGTTATGTGCTACATGTACAGGTACTGTTGTATTGTACACTATTGTACTGTACAATCTGTATAGTTATGTGCTACTGGTACTGTTGTATTGTACACTATTGTACTGTACAATCTGTATAGTTATATGTTACTGGTACTGTTGTATTGTACACTATTGTACTGTACAATCTGTATAGTTATGTGCTACATGTACAGGTTCTGTTGTATTGTACACTATTGTACTGTACAATCTGTATAGTTATGTGCTACTGGTACTGTTGTATTGTACACTATTGTACTGTACAATCTGTATAGTTATGTGCTACTGGTACTGTTGTATTGTACACTATTGTACTGTACAATCTGTATAGTTATATGTTACTGGTACTGTTGTATTGTACACTATTGTACTGTACAATCTGTATAGTTATGTGCTACATGTACAGGTACTGTTGTATTGTACACTATTGTACTGTACAATCTGTATAGTAATGTGCTACTGGTACTGTTGTATTGTACACTGTTGTACTGTACAATCTGTATAGTTACGTGCTACTGGTACTGTTGTGTTGTATTGTACACTGTTGTACTGTACAATCTGTATAGTTATGTGCTACTGGTACTGTTGTATTGGACACTGTTGTACTGTACAATCTGTATAGTAATGTGCTACTGGTACTGTTGTATTGTGCATTTTTGTACTGTACAATCTGTATAGTTATGTGCTACTGGTACTGTTGTATTGTACACTATTGTACTGTACAATCTGTATAGTTATGTGCTACTGGTACTGTTGTATTGTACACTATTGTACTGTACAATCTGTATAGTTATGTGCTACTGGTACTGTTGTATTGTACATTATTGTACTGTACAGTCTGTATAGTTATGTGCTACTGGTACTGTTGTATTGTACACTGTTGTACTGTACAATCTGTATAGTTATGTGCTACTGGTACTGTTGTATTGTACACTATTGTACTGTACAATCTGTATAGTTATGTGGTACTGGTACTGTTGTATTGTACACTATTGTACTGTACAATCTGTATAGTTATATGCTACTGGTATTGTTGTATTGTACACTATTGTACTGTACAATCTGTATTTATATTCATGACTGTGTCAAAATGAAACTGGGCAGTGTGATTTTATTGATAGTGTTGACCACTTATGCCAGAGGTCATGGGTTTGATTCCAGACATAAACCCATTCTCAGAGACAACATACACTTAGGTTCTTCTCAGAAAACAGACTCAAAAGTGATTCGCAAGGTCTTTAAGTTTACTTTGCAAGCCAAGAAATTTGTTTATACTAAACTATCTGACAAAAAGTTTCTTCTTGGGCTGAGGTTATATAACTGTACAAGCAAGTTTGAGGTCTACTTATATCAGTTTTAATTACAAGTTAGCTACTTCAAAACAAATTGCAAGGAGAGGTCAGCAAGGAATTTAATAAGATTAACTTTTATAACTATAAGTTGAGTCACAATCAAGTTTTAGTTTTGAACTTATTTATTTTACATTGCCTGTGAAAAAGTTCTTACAATGCACCAAGTCCTGTATAGAACCAGTACTGAGCAGAATTATGCAGATAACAGACACAACCCAATCACAGTCATGGCGGAGGATCGAACCCGCAACCCTCAGTCTGATGCTCTACCACTGGGCCACATGCCTCAGCACATTCAGGTAATACATGTTTAATCGTTTCTTAACTTATATAAAAGAAATCATGTTTAGATCATTATAAATTAATTGCTAGATTAATCCAGCAGGCAGACGGGGATGATAATCTAGCATTCATTTATTATGGCCTTATATAAATGATTTTGTAATGCAAGTAAAACTCAAATTCAGTCACATTTTAATTTTGTGATTTTAAGATAAAACTCCACCAAGTGTTTTATTTATACTGATTAATTTATTTCACTTCGCAGCTTTTGTGACTAAATCTCTGTTGTCTTGGTAGAGATACTACAGGTTGTGGTAGCGGTACTACAGGTTGTGGTAGTGGTACTACAGGTTGTGGTAGGGGTACTACAGGTTGTGGTAGTGGTACTACAGGTTGTGGTAGCGGTACTACAGGTTGTGGTAGGGGTAATACAGGTTGTGGTAGTGGTACTACAGGTTGTGGTAGGGGTACTACAGGTTGTGGTAGGGGTACTACAGGTTGTGGTAGGGGTACTACAGGTTGTGGTAGCGGTACTACAGGTTGTGGTAGGGGTACTGCAGGTTGTGGTAGGGGTACTGCAGGTTGTGGTAGGGGTACTGCAGGTTGTGGTAGTGGTACTGCAGGTTGTGGTAGGGGTACTACAGGTTGTGGTAGGGGTACTACAGGTTGTGGTAGGGGTACTGCAGGTTGTGGTAGGGGTACTGCAGGTTGTGGTAGGGGTACTGCAGGTTGTGGTAGGGGTACTGCAGGTTTGTGGTAGCGGTACTACAGGTTGTGGTAGCGGTACTGCAGGTTGTGGTAGCGGTACTGCAGGTTGTGGTAGCGGTACTGCAGGTTGTGGTAGGGGTACTGCAGGTTGTGGTAGGGGTACTGCAGGTTGTGGTAGTGGTACTGCAGGTTGTGGTAGGGGTACTGCAGGTTGTGGTAGGGGTACTGCAGGTTGTGGTAGCGGTACTGCAGGTTGTGGTAGCGGTACTACAGGTTGTGGTAGGGGTACTACAGGTTGTGGTAGCGGTACTACAGGTTGTGGTAGGGGTACTACAGGTTGTGGTAGCGGTACTACAGATTGTGGTAGGGGTACTGCAGGTTGTGGTAGTGGTACTACAGGTTGTGGTAGAGGTACTTCAGGTTGTGGTAGAGATACTACAGGTTGTGATAGGGGTACTACAGGTTGTGGTAGGGGTACTACTGGTTGTGGTAGGGGTACTGCAGGTTGTGGTAGTGGTACTACAGGTTGTGGTAGTGGTACTACAGGTTGTGGTAGGGGTACTGCAGGTTGTGGTAGTGGTACTACAGGTTGTCGTAGCGGTACTACAGGTTCTTGTTTTCAAGAGTCACCATCAGGTTGAGCGTGGTTTTAAACCCAAGACCTTTGGCACGGGTGGCCAATATTATGAATCCTGCCATTACACTATACTTACCAACTTTACTGTCATTTGTTAATTATCCATTTTGTTAAATAAAACTTTGATATTTTACCCATTTCAAAACCATACCTGTATGGGACACTTAACTAATATGGGGTAATTATATTCTTTTGACGCCTTTTTATGTAAATTAGACTGTTTAATGATTCACAGATTTCTTCGTGATAGTCAGACACAATGACTATTTTACAATTATTCCTCGTAATACAAAGTCATTTGTCTCATTTTATGTATGCAACATTATACTGGCATTTTGCAAAAATTTGAATTCTACATTACACTCCCACACACACTTATATATTTGCTATGGTTGTGAAAGATTGGATTTATATTTTGCTCTTAATATATTTTTTACTCTCAATTTAATACCTCTTAAAAACATTTCTGGTTCTTTTTGGCTAAGTGATCTAAGTTGCTTGGGTCGTGGTTTGGAGCCTGGGGCCTTATTTCATCAACAATTTGAGTCTGAGAATCTCGGACTCAAATCTTACATTTGTATAAAGTTATCCAAACATCCAGTTATAGGTAAAGCAATAATAAATGAATTGCTAGATTATCATCCCCGCATGCCCCCTAATTTTCATGCTGCCCAACCATTTTTATTTTTATAAAAAAAACAAAAAATATTAAAAAAAAAAACATCAAAATTTTTAAAAATAAAAATAAAATCCTCAAGCCCTCCCGCTCTCCCCATATTTAAGAAAAATTTGGATGATAATCTAGTCTTTTATTTATAATGGCCTTATGCTTGTGTTCATGTAACATTTTCTTTTTAATAATCTCTAAAACTGCTAGATTCTGCAACTTCTGCACTCAGTCTTGGTGTAATGAAAAGTAGTATACATTTTGAGAATTGCAATCAATTTATTTAAAAAGATTATTTTTATTTTTAGGAGAAAAAAAATTACATGAAAGTACCTATTGTGTGGTAATAAACACAATATCATGTCGACCTGAAAACCATATGCACACAAGGAAAATGATCCATCTCAAAACAAAGTTAATCTCACTTGAAATTTAAAAAAAAAAAGTAAAACTAAGTACCTCTTTTTTGAAAGAACATAAACATATCCAATCCCAATGAATTATAATATATACTCCAGTTTTTGTTTTGCAAAATTGTATCACTGAATACGTACACTCAACAGAAAATTAATTGATTTACAGTGAAAATAATTTCACTAATCCTTCTTTGTTACAGTAATTTATTTCTTGCCGGCTATAACAATATACAATATAGCCACATACTAGGCAAACCTATTTATGCGGATAACAATCTAGAAGAGTTCAACAATGAACTGAAATTAAATCGGCCTTTGGGTAAAGTCCAAAAGCTATTAAAATTGAGAGAAAAAAAAAAAAGTGGAGACAGTTGAAAAGATTTAACGTTTCCGTTACTTACATGCGAGTATATTATATTTCTTTTATAGATTCCCCCCCCCCACCCCCCCACCACCCCACTTCATGTTTCCATATTATTTAGTCATAGATTTGGTATATACATATTGTAAATGGTCAAATAAATGCACGCAAGCTAGTTATTGCTTATGGAGTGTATGACCCAGCGGTAGAGCATCAGACCCATGGTTCCTGGGTACGATCCTCCACCACGTCTATGTGGTTTCCTTGAGCAAAGCATTTTATCTGCATATGTTTAATACTGGTTTTAACCAGGAAAACTTTGTGCGAGATTTGTCTTAGTTGTATTATCATGTTTCAATGTAAATTTAAAAAAATATCTTTTGTCCCATGTTTTCAGTGTGAAAATATTTTTTGCCCCTTGTTTTCAGTATGAAAATATGAAACACATTAAAACATTTTGTCTAGCAATAAAAATGCATAAAAACTGATAATTTAAGTTTATTGCTAAATTTCAGATATTTTCTATAATATCATTTTTGAAAGTAGCGTAATTCTAAATTATATTTTCTCTGATTTTTGTCATAAAATGAAAAAATAAAAATTACTGGTTTTACAGTGACCGTGATGCAATTAAACATTTTGCACGTGAACGTTGAAATTGGCCCGCTGAAATTGTAGCTTCACCAATGTGACCACACCCTGATGGAATAAAAATTGTATATTTATTTAAAACCAACATTTGTTTTCTGTATTATAAACAACTTAATTTTGATATAAGTGTTGTTATAATGTGTTTAGCATCACTTTCACCAACTTTCCAGTAGTACCGTGACTGTGTCTACTTGAGACAATATTCTTAGTGCTGGAGTATTGTGCCATAAACACATGGTATGATACCCCACCCTGTCTCATTACACTGCCACCATCCTGAACGGACCTAGAACTATCATCTAAATGCTGAGCACCAAACGAGGAAGCTTCTAGTACCATTTTTAAAATCTTTGGTATGACATGACCTGGGATTGAACCCACAACCTTCCACATGCAAGGCAGATGCTTTACCACTAGACCACTGCTGTGGTTGAGACAAAGTGTAAATAAACCAGTAAGTTCATACTTCATACAAAAGTACAAAACATCTGCTACACATGATATACATTTGGGTTTTAATGCTGATTGTGTGCAACTTCTTGTGACATTATTTAATTTGTAACTACTGTATTTCTCCTAGTTATCACTCCTGCCCTATAGTCGGTTCTCAACCCTCAGCGAGGGGTGTGGGTATTATTATATATTTTGAGGAAAACTTTGTTCATGGAATTCAAATTATTAGGCAAGTGCAGAAATGCAAATATCAACAAGCAGAAATAAAATCCTGTATATACAGTTTGCTCAGTTTATTGTGCAGATATTGTATGTATTTCGCTACAATAAAGGAATTGGTAAGTAGAGAACGATGATCGCCGGCAGACTGATATATTTATCTACATAGATATCGTTTTGGACTCAAATAAAAGACTTTAAAAATGGTACTAGAAGCTTCCTTGCTTGACGCTCAGCATTAAGAGGAGAGTTCTAGGTCTGGTCAGCCCGGTGTCAGTATAATGTGACTGGGTGGGGTATCATACCATATGTCTGCGGCATGATACTCCAGTGTGACAGCGCTTAGAATACTGTCTCAAGTAGACACCGTCGCGATATGACTGAAAAATTGTTGAAGGCGACGCTAAACACCATACAACAATGGACTCTAATAGATGCCCCCTTCTGTAAAATGATTTGTTAATTAGGAAAAATAAGGTAGCCTGTATCTTAAAGGAATATAATCATCAGGGTTTTTCAACAGTTTAATATTGGCTATAAACGTTTTTTCCCAATATATCATGCCATTATATACTCACTGACACGATATTGCCAAATAGATATCTATTTAAACATGCCAAAATAATGTATTGAAAAAGGATTTTATTACTGGTGCTTCACGTCATAGATTCCCTGCTTAAAATTGCAACATATTTTGTGACGTATTAAATGAGTCTCGTGTTTTCATTTTTTTTTCAACTTGATCCTTTATACAGGTTTACATGTAGCAAAAATTGTTTCATCTAAGAAAGAGTCTGAATGACAATGCGAAGGTCGTCTAGCAATAATTTAAGAGCTGTCTATTTTTTTTTATTGGGAATTTCATTTCAAGTTTACCACTCTGATTTAAATACGATTTTGTCACATTTTGGTATATTTGACATACCGAACCATTTGGATTTTATTTATTGATGATAATGAGATGTATTGTAACTATTTCATAAATAATTTTATTTTTTTAAGACATTTATAGCATTTTTTTTTGAAAACTCAAGTCAAAGTAAGTTAGATTTTAGTATAATTTTCTTATTTAAAAAATCGTTTTATTGTATTATTCAACTTATATTTTCATTGAAATCTAAATCTATATTTCATCCAGTCGGGCCCGATTAGCTCAGTTGGTAGTGCATCTATCAATCCAGGGGTTGTGAATTCAAAGGGTTGGGGTGGCATGAGAATTTGGGGTCGGATGATACTCTCTGTGATGATTACCCATAATTCAGTCTGTCTGTGTGTGTCAGTCTGTCTGTGTGTGTCAGTCTGTCTGTGTGTATCAGTCTGTCCGTGTGTGTCAGTCTGTCTGTGTGTGTCAGTCTGTCCGTGTGTGTCAGTCTGTCCGTGTGTGTCAGTCTGTCTGTGTGTATCAGTCTGTCTGTCAAATTGTTTTTTGAAAGGGTCTACATAATTATGTAGTTGTTGAATTAATATTTGGTGTGTAGCAGCTGTTACAAAATTTCGGTCAAGCTTGACATTTGTCACTGTTGGTCAAATTGTACAGGAGTTAGGCCAAAATAAATTAATTGCTAGATTATCATCCCCATCCGACCCCAAATTCTCATGCCACCCCAACCCTTTTTATTTTCATAAAAAAAAAAATATTAAAAAAAAACAACAAAAAAAAAAACATAAAAAATTTTGAAAATGAAAATAAAAAATAAAATCCTCTCGCCCTGTGAAACTCATTTTTTGACTAAAATAATGTAATTCAACAACAATAATGCTTAAAATATCGCTGTTCACAAGAAGAAAGAATGAATCAGTAATTACAAAACTTTTGTATGAAAAATCTTTTGAACAGATCTGTAAGTAAATTAAATGTGTTTACAACATGCTTGTGGGCCAAGATTAAAGATTAAGAACTAAAGGTCAGGTTTAATGGCATGTTTAAGTATGAGGTCACAGGGGTCATCTGGAGAAAAATCATAAGGATCCTATTAACGAGATCATAAAAAAAAGTTTTGTGGCAGTCAGTCTTGCCATGAAACTGTCAATAAAGTAAAATCACAAAATAAAGTCACAGTACACAGTGTTGTACTAGCTATAAGAATATCTTATATTAGCCTATTATTTCAAATGTATTGATTTATCTAAATTTAAGGATTTTTCATTAAAAACTATTTCCTTTTTATTCTATTTTTGTATTATTCCTACTTGTAATGCCTCAATGGAGAGGAGTGACGCATGTCTTATTCACCTGACCATGGACACTTTCAAAAATATTTTATGTCACTTTCGGGATTCAAACCTGCAGCTTAACTGATACCGCAGGGACCATGGGTGTGAATTCCAAAAGTAACAGAAACTATCTGCTTTTTGCATGTATAATTTTGAAACATTTAATATATACGAGTAGCTAAACGCTCCCTAAGGTAAGAGCAATTTAAGGATCAGTGTTTTAGATATAGTTTTAGATTATAAATTGGGAAACAAGTATAAATGAGATGAGGTATTGTGATTAGCCTGTTATGCTTATGTTTAAAACTTAATAGAATAAAATATAGTTTATATTTTTCTGATATGGACAAATCAAATATGTCACCTTTTTGAGGAGAAAACTGTATACCCTTTTTTTTTTTTTACAGAGTTTAATGTCATTTTCCACATTTAAGGTTATATATAGCATATCCAGTTTTATTGTTGGAGGAAGACCTAAGCATGACTCTGAGTAGAACCGCTATCCTACCCCAAGTAACTGGCAAAGTTTCTCACAAAGTTTTTGGAGTGAGCGGGACTCGAACTTGCAACCCAAGCGGTGAGAGATAATTGATTTCTCTTGTTCTAAACAAATCATGTGTATGTTTTACACCGAGATACTTCATATTTACAGCATGTAGATGTACAATTTCTATATTCCCACCATTTGAAGAATAGCGAATGGGGAAGGGGTGTAAAGTGTTATCCTCGTCTGTCCGTAAGTCCGTCCATTTGTTCAAACCCCTAGGTCATTATTCCTAAATTTTTATTACCATATGGAGTGCATGGTGCAGTGGTAGAGCAATATACTCAGAACTGAAGCAACCACCACAAATACACAACTATGTGTTGTGACCCTGAGCAAGACACCCTACACAACTATGTGCATTGTCCCTGAGCAAGACACACTACACAACTATGTGCAGTGTCCCTGAGCAAGACACCTTACACAACTATGTGTGGTGACCCTGAGCAAGACACACTACACAACTGTGTGCAGTGTCCCTGAGCAGGACACACTACATAACTATGTGCAGTGTCCCTGAGCAAGACACCTTACACAACTATGTGTGGTGACCCTGAGCAAGACACACTACACAACTATGTGCATTGTCCCTGAGCAAGACACACTACACAACTGTGTGCAGTGTCCTTGAGCAAGACACACTACACAACTGTGTGCAGTGTCCCTGAGCAAGACACACTACACAACTATGTGCAGTGTCCCTGAGCAAGACACCTTACACAACTATGTGTGGTGACCCTGAGCAAGACACACTACACAACTGTGTGCAGTGTCCCTGAGCAAGACACACTACACAACTATGTGCAGTGTCCCTGAGCAAGACACCTTACACAACTATGTGTGGTGACCCTGAGCAAGACACACTACACAACTGTGTGCAGTGTCCCTGAGCAGGACACACTACATAACTATGTGCAGTGTCCCTGAGCAAGACACCTTACACAACTATGTGTGGTGACCCTGAGCAAGACACACTACACAACTATGTGCATTGTCCCTGAGCAGGACACACTACACAACTGTGTGCAGTGTCCCTGAGCAGGACACACTACACAACTGTGTGCAGTGTCCCTGAGCAGGACACACTACACAACTGTGTGCAGTGTCCCTGAGCAAGACACACTACACAACTGTGTGCAGTGTCCCTGAGCAGGACACACTACACAACTGTGTGCAGTGTCCCTGAGCAGGATACACTACACAACTGTGTGCAGTATCCCTGAGCAGGACACACTACACAACTGTGTGCAGTGTCCCTGAGCAGGACACACTACACTACTGTGTGCAGCGTCCCTAAGCAGGACACACTACACAACTGTGTGCAGTGTCCCTGAGCAAGACACACTACACAACTATGTGCAGTGTCCCTGAGCAGTACACACTACACAACTATGTGCAGTGTCCCTGAGCAAGACACACTACACAACTGTGTGCAGTGTCCCTGAGCAGGACACACTACACAACTGTGTGCAGTGTCCCTGAGCAAGACACACTTCACAACTGTGTTCAGTGTCCCTGAGCAAGACACACTACACAACTATGTGCAGTGTCCCTGAGCAAGACACCTTACACAACTATGTGCAGTGTCCCTGAGCAAGACACACTACACAACTGTGTGCAGTGTCCCTGAGCAGTACACACTACACAACTAATTGCAATGTCCCTGAGCAAGACACCTTACACATCTATGTGCAGTGTCCCTGAGCAAGAAACACTACACAACTATGTGCAGTGTCCCTGAGCAAGACACCTTACACAACTATGTGTGGTGACCCTGAGCAAGACACACTACACAACTGTGTGCAGTGTCCCTGAGCAGGACACACTACATAACTATGTGCAGTGTCCCTGAGCAAGACACCTTACACAACTATGTGTGGTGACCCTGAGCAAGACACACTACACAACTATGTGCATTGTCCCTGAGCAGGACACACTACACAACTGTGTGCAGTGTCCCTGAGCAGGACACACTACACAACTGTGTGCAGTGTCCCTGAGCAGGACACACTACACAACTGTGTGCAGTGTCCCTGAGCAAGACACACTACACAACTGTGTGCAGTGTCCCTGAGCAGGACACACTACACAACTGTGTGCAGTGTCCCTGAGCAGGATACACTACACAACTGTGTGCAGTATCCCTGAGCAGGACACACTACACAACTGTGTGCAGTGTCCCTGAGCAGGACACACTACACTACTGTGTGCAGCGTCCCTAAGCAGGACACACTACACAACTGTGTGCAGTGTCCCTGAGCAAGACACACTACACAACTATGTGCAGTGTCCCTGAGCAGTACACACTACACAACTATGTGCAGTGTCCCTGAGCAAGACACACTACACAACTGTGTGCAGTGTCCCTGAGCAGGACACACTACACAACTGTGTGCAGTGTCCCTGAGCAAGACACACTTCACAACTGTGTTCAGTGTCCCTGAGCAAGACACACTACACAACTATGTGCAGTGTCCCTGAGCAAGACACCTTACACAACTATGTGCAGTGTCCCTGAGCAAGACACACTACACAACTGTGTGCAGTGTCCCTGAGCAGTACACACTACACAACTAATTGCAATGTCCCTGAGCAAGACACCTTACACATCTATGTGCAGTGTCCCTGAGCAAGAAACACTACACAACTGATTGCAGTGTCCCTGAGCAGGACACACTACACAACTGTGTGCGGTGTCCCTGAGCAAGACACACTACACAACTGTGTGCAGTGTCCCTGAGCAGTACACACCACACAACTAATTGCAGTGTCCCTGAGCAAGACACCTTACACATCTATGTGCAGTGTCCCTGAGCAAGACACCTTACACATCTATGTGCAGTGTCCCTGAGCAAGACACACTACACAACTATGTGCGGTGTTCCTGAGCAGGACACACTACACAACTGTGTGCGGTGTACCTGAGCAGGACACACTACACAACTATGTGCGGTGTCCCTGAGCAGGACACACTACACAACTGTGTGCAGTGTCCCTGAGCAAGACGCACTACACAACTGTGTGCGGTGTCCCTGAGCAAGACACACTACACAACTATGTGCGGTGTCCCTGAGCAGTACACACTACACAACTATGTGCCGTGTCCCTGAGCAAGTCACACTACGAAACTGTGTGCAGTGTCCCTGAGCAAGACACACTACACAACTATGTGCAGTGTCCCTGAGAAAGACACCTTACACAACTGTGTGCAGTGTCCCTGAGCAGGACACACTACACAACTGTGTGCGGTGTCCCTGAGCAGGACACACTACACAACTAAGTGCTGTATCCCTGAGCAGGACACACTACACAACTAAGTGCTGTATCCCTGAGCAGGACATACTACACAACTATTTGCGGTGGCCCTGAGCAAGACACACTACACAACTATGTGCGGTGTCCCAGAGCAGGACACACTACACAACTCTGTGCAGTGTCCCTGAGCAAGAAATATTACACAACTATGTGCGGTGTTCCTGAGCAGGACACACTACACAACTGTGTGCGGTGTACCTGAGCAGGACACACTACACAACTATGTGCGGTGTCCCTGAGCAGGACACACTACACAACTGTGTGCAGTGTCCCTGAGCAAGACGCACTACACAACTGTGTGCGGTGTCCCTGAGCAAGACACACTACACAACTATGTGCGGTGTCCCTGAGCAGTACACACTACACAACTATGTGCCGTGTCCCTGAGCAAGTCACACTACGAAACTGTGTGCAGTGTCCCTGAGCAAGACACACTACACAACTATGTGCAGTGTCCCTGAGAAAGACACCTTACACAACTGTGTGCAGTGTCCCTGAGCAGGACACACTACACAACTGTGTGCGGTGTCCCTGAGCAGGACACACTACACAACTAAGTGCTGTATCCCTGAGCAGGACATACTACACAACTATTTGCGGTGGCCCTGAGCAAGACACACTACACAACTATGTGCGGTGTCCCAGAGCAGGACACACTACACAACTCTGTGCAGTGTCCCTGAGCAAGAAATATTACACAACTGTGTGCAGTGACCCTGAGCAGGACACACTACACAACTATGTGCAGTGTTCCTGAGCAGGACACACTACACAACTATGAGCAGTGTCCCTGAGCAGGACACACTACACAACTCTGTGCAGTGACCCTGAGCAGGACACACTACACAACAATGTGTGGTGGTCCTGAGCAAGACATGTTACCCACATTATGCTTAGTACTGGTTCTTAGTTATTAATGAAAGTTAAAACAAGCTTCGACAAGTGGCTTGTCTACCGTATCACTTCTAATAAATACTCCCTGATGCGTTATAAACCGTATCACTTCTAATAAATGCCCTCTGATGCGTTATTAATCGTATCACTTTTAAGAAATGCCCTCTGATGCGTTATAAACTGCATCACTTCTAATAAATGCCCTCTGATGCGTTATAAACTGTATTACTTCTAATAAATGCCCTCTGATGCGTTATAAACTGTATCACTTCTAATAAATGCCCTCTGATGCGTTATATTCTGGAAAGGAGGTTGTTTAATATAGCAATATATATATATTAATAAATATTTATACCCTTAATTTTATTACTATCCAATTTTACATAAAAATGCATTGAACATGTAAAATAATATAATTACCTTTTTTTTTATTTTTTGAATATAGGCAACTAATGGCTTTTGTTACAATTTTTTTTATATTTCTTTTTAAATATATTATTTTGTTCATTTTTTTGGTGTGTGTTGGGAGGGGGTTATTAAAGGTGGTGCATTTATTAAGAATAATACAGTATAAGTCTAGTTAATAATTATTATACCCTCATCGCAAAGAACTATTTTTATTCTCCAGAGTAACGTACAATTGTATAATTATATGACCAGTTTATTTTATAGGTCATATCCATTTTAATCTTTTCGAGCTCAAGGACAGAGCTAAAAAAAAATAATATAAAAATTTATATATATTAGTACATTTTATAAATGTAACCCTCAATGTTAAACAATTAACTGTATAATTATACATAACTTAATATGCTGTAATCCCTCAAAACTGTCAAATTTCAAAGTTTCCAATTCTGCACAAATCATTGCATTCCACAATTCAGTGCCAGACTTTATATATTTTGAATGAAAGAATTGCATGAAGCTTTTACATTTGTCAAGTATCCATAAACTAGTTTGCAAAAAAAAATCTTATAAAAAAATATTATTGGCGTCTTTCGTGTGGGTGATAAAGTTACACCATCTTTATATCGAAATTGAAGGATTTAATTGTTATATAATACTGTAGTTACATTTTGTTACGGTAATCTGCGGGTGGCAATTGTTACTGGTTTACAACCCACAGCACTAATATCCGTGGCTAATTTTTATTGTTGCCTTGCGCCTTTATCTTATACAGTATCTCAATTACAGATCAAATTGCGTGGGTATGAGCCCGTGTTTATGGAGAGCCCGAGTTTATGTAGATCCCATTTAATGTAGGGCACGTATTTAATATTAAGTGGTTAACTTCAAATTATAGCTGCCATGTATTGTATATTTTAAAATTAATGAGTCGTGGTGGTTTAGTGGTTAGTAAACTTGCTCCAAATCCCAGAGATCCCCAGATTGATTTCCGTTGGAATTTCATCCATTTTTTTTTTTCAAATGCACTTCAATATTTAATCATTGCTGTGAAAGCATGCAATTCTTCAGAGTGGATTTAAAGTTGGCTCATGTACAGGGAGATTTATATCCAGTGCATGTAGAAGATCTCACTGAAATTCTATCTTAATCACATAACCCAGCGATGGTCTAGGGGTGGAGTGTCCACCTCGCATCCGGAAGGTCGTTGGTTTGATCCCCGGCCGGGTCATACCAAACACTTGACAAAAAGGAACTATAAGCTTCCTCGCTTGGCACTCAGCATTTAGAAGATAGTTCTAGGTATGGTTGGCCCGGGTGTCAGTATAATGTAACTGGGTGAGGTATCATACCATGTGTCTGATACTCCAGTGTGGCAGCGCTTAGAATACTGTCTGAAGCAGACATTGTCGCGATATAACTGAAGATCATGAAAGCGATGCTAAACACCATACAACAACTTACTTAATCACTGATGCAAATACCCATAAACCTCTCTGGAAAACGAGGCTTCCAGCCATGATAATCAGAAAATAATTGCTGGATGTAACGGAAGAAAAAAGAAAGAAAAATTAAGCTTAATATTTGCCACAGACAGTACCTATTTATTTTTTTCTAATTTGCCACTAATGCAAAAACAAAAATAATAATTATTGTATTAATAAATGATTTTCAAGTATCAATTTAATTACTTTTTCAATGGGGTTTAATGCCATTTTCAACACATTACAGAATGAATCTGAGTAGGACCACACCTTCCTTCCACAAGTAACAGGAAATCTTCTCACATAATAGTTTTTGGATGTAGCTTAAAAGTTCAAATCCGAGAACTCAGCAGTGAGAGGTAGGTGGACCCTTTACATTAAAAAGATCGCAGAATGCAAAAAAAAAAATGAACCAATTCGAGCTGATTTGATAATCAATTGAATTAAAATAACCATCCCTTAAGGGTCTGTAGTACTTAAAAGGAAAAGAACCCAGAAAGATAGGGGCAATGAATAAACAAGTTATTAAATTGGGATCAAATTGAAAACAGAATTGGCTCAAACACTTAACTGTTGAATAACTTTTTTGGGATATCGAGTGTTTTTGTAAATATTGGTCGAAGGGCTTAAAGTGGCTGATTAATTTCAAGTTTTCATGATAAAATGCTGGGATTGGCCATTTTAAAAATTACCGAATTTGAAAACCATGAAATTGTTTGAGACATGTTGTAGGTGACTTTGACAAACACAGATAATATTATAAACAGAAGATTGTAAACGTAATGACACTTTCTTACAAATTGTAAACACAGGTCTTAAAGTAACACAGAGTAATTTTGATAAAAGTGTTACTGAACAATTATTAAAATTGCTGAAAATTGTATATCTACATAATTCAAATATAAAATTGAAATAATCTGATCGTTTATTTCATTGCTTATTTGGAAAGGGGCATAATTCTGGCAAATGTTGGATAGGCATCATTGGAAAGGAACATAACTCTGGCAAATGTTTGACAGTAATGGACAACTCTGGCATATGTTGGACAGGCATCTTAATTGGGAAGGGACATAACTCTGGCAAATGTTAGACAAGCTTCCAACTTTGGGAAGGGACGTAACTCTGGAAAACATTGGACAGGCATCCTAATTGGAAAGGGACATAACTCTTGCAAGCATCGGACAGACATTCTAATTAGAAAGCGACATAACTTTGGCAAACATTGGGCTTGCATCCTATTTTTGGAAAGGGACATAATACTGGCAAAACATTGGCCATAACTTTGATAAACACTAGACAGGCATCCAGTTTTAGAAATCACATTTTTTTTCAACTTTTAAATACCAAAACAGTTTGTGTACCTTTGAAATTCCATAGTTTTAGCATTATATATACAACCTAGAACGTGACTTAATTATCCACTGCACAGCAATCATTGATATAATACACTCGGAAATATTGGTGTGACTTAAGCCTCATTTACTTAGCAATAGATAAATCTATTTCAAGTACTGCACTGTCAAATTCTGTCTCTACATGTAAACCATTTGCAACAGTTTGGTTGTGTTTCTTTTCTTTCAGACAATCCACTTAATCTGTAGATTTGTATCTAACTTCACGCAACCTGTGTAAACAAGCCACGCTAATTGTTTAAGAATATTTGAGTTTAAATTTAATATTTGACAAGTGTTTAACAGTAAGAATGTGTGAATTGTAAAATTATTAAATAACATTTAAAAAAAAAAAAATATTGACATTATGGTAGTCATCCTTAGGCATTGAATTTTCCACTGTGTTTAAAATTATTTAAATTAATGATATATTAATGTCAGTCAGTTCATATAATCTGATATTTATAAAAATATGATAAACACACTTTTTATCTAAAATTCATGAGAGATAAATAAAATAAAAAAGTCTTACCAATTCCAAAATCTGCATTTATCCTTGTTTTTGTTAATTTTATTAGTCTGATCAAAATACCTTATATTCCACATACGCACCGAAATATTTCAAACATTCTCTCTTTTTTGTTATTTAGAATAACTTAAATTCTGTTATCAAAAGAATAATGTTAATCTTCTATATAAAAACAGAAAGTTTAACAAAACACTTAAAAATTGCACAAAACTGTCTAAACATGAATTAAACACTTTAAAGTTGTCCCGAAAATTGAAAATCTCCCTGTTTACAAAGACCCAGAGTTCTCTAAGTGATTTACATTGAAAAGTTTTAAAATGTTATCCCAGTAACAGATCTTAACAAACACGCATATATCTGCCAGGCATTATGGTAAAACCCATCAATTCAGATTCATCTCGAGCTCCGCATTGTGCACAAATTTATGTCACGGTTTTGTCACAAATTCTTTGATACTGATAGCAGAGGTATGGGCGACAAAATGAAAGGAATGGATGTTTACCCATAATTCACTATGGTGTAACATTTACTGTTATAATATCCTTACTGGTCTGGCCTTAAAAGCTATTTAGTAAATAACTGTACTTTATAACCATGATTCTTTCTTACATTTAAGAATTTGTTTGCTTGAATATTGATGATTTTATTTCCTCCAATTTTCAGGATTTTATTTCGTCCAGGAGAGCATATAAATATTACCATGAAACAGATGAACAAGTACAAGTTATCATATCTACAAGAATGAACAATACATAAACATATTAAAGAAAAAAATCACAATTATTATATGTACATAAATATGACTGCTATATATTCAGTTCAAATCAATTCAATTTTCTTATTCTGACAGCACAATCATCATAAATATTAATATGTCATTTAATAAAATGCAAACATATATGGATATGTTCACCTGTTCAGACTATGAATATTAGTCAATAGCGTGTCTGACTATCAGTCCAGGGGTCATATTCGAGTCCAGGCCCAGCCACAGTCTCCGTGATGGTTGATATACGACATTGCTTCTCGTTGTCATTTGTCTCTCATCGCTGATTCAAGTGGGAAAGTTATCAGTTACTTGCAGAGACTGGTTTGCTAGAGTACTGGTTAACCACACAAGATCCCAGGAAACTGTGGTTTGGTTAACTGATCATCTGTTAGCCCTCAATGTTATAAAATTGAAGCTAAATATTCTAACAAACTGAAAAGCGTAATGCAGGCTTTGTGTCTGGCATTATTTACATTGTATGTAGACAAAGTTTGGTTTACTACAGATGTCACCTGGTACATTTTATAATTAATAAATCATTATAAAGATCTAGATCAGATATCCCTTGGGTCATGAATCTTTTTGTAGCTTCTTATGGTTATCATTTAAAATGTTATAAATCTGGAACACAGCAGGCCAGTAGGTCATCATGTTACAGAACTGAGTTTTATGAAATGTGATAGTTTACAATTTTAAATTAAGAAAAAAACCACAGGGTGACCTTCCAAACATTTTTTAAGATTATTCACATAATTACGGGAAGTGTTGTTCTATTGTTGGAAATAACATTAATCCCCAATGTGGCAGAAATTGAAGTCAAATTTCCTTTCATTGCAATTTAAAGATGGAATAATATACATGTAGTCTTAACATTCAGGGCATGTCCACCAAATTAGAAAAACCTTCTTCAATAAACATGCTATTTTGGAATGTTTTAATAGATGTATTGGTGCCAATAAGCCTCTGCGTTCATTGAGTACATGTATATGTACCGGGAAAAATGTTTTTTTGCCAATTCTAAATATTTTGCCATCAAGGTGATCAGATTTAACTACTTTATTTATGAGTCCCTTACTGGTTTCACAGGGGGAAACTTCACAGGAGGGAACTGAGTCCCTTACTGGTTTCACAGGGGGGAACTGAGTCCCTTACTGGTTTCACAGGGGGGAACTGAGTCCCTTACTGGTTTCACAGGGGGGAACTGAGTCCCTTACTGGTTTCACAGGGGGGAACTGAGTCCCTTACTGGTTTCACAGGGGGGAACTGAGTCCCTTACTGGTTTCACAGGGGGGAACTGAGTCCCTTACTGGTTTCACAGGGGGGAACTGAGTCCCGTACTGGTTTCACAGGGGGGAACTGAGTCCCTTACTGGTTTCACAGGGGGGAACTGAGTCCCTTACTGGTTTCACAGGGGGGAACTGAGTCCCTTACTGGTTTCACAGGGGGAACTTCACAGGAGGGAACTATATTTTGCCCGCTGACCAGATGTACGGGAGTCTGGAAAGATTTCTAAAAACAAATATCAAAAGCTAGGTTTGTGAAACTTTGCATGTGGATCATTGGCAATAAGGAGATAATGCAGGTCATTTCATTCTTACTAAAATGTAAACCCATGTGGGACTCCTGTATAATCCTTGCAATATTCTAGTGTCTTGTTTATTTAAGCATT
Source organism: Panopea generosa (assembly GCA_029582155.1). Classification (NCBI taxonomy): domain Eukaryota; kingdom Metazoa; phylum Mollusca; class Bivalvia; order Adapedonta; family Hiatellidae; genus Panopea; species Panopea generosa. The sequence goes on from CM055904.1 coordinate 64,042,861, forward strand.
ATTTCATTCTTTCATAGAAATAAACTTTTGTATGCTTTTTAGTAAACTGGATTTTTCCATTAGTGGTTCATTTTACTTTAAAACCTTTTAGTTCCCATTATATAGTTTATAGCTTTTTAATAAAAAAATATAGGACTTGATTGCTAATGGTGTTAAATGAACCTTAATTATCAAATGTATTAAAATTTTGATGTCTGATAAAGTCAGTGGTTGTTTCCGCTAGTTTAGTTGTTGTAAGATGTTAAGCATTGCTTTCAGTCATATGGTGACTGTGTCTACTTGAGACAGTATTCTGAGCACTGCCACACTGGAGTATCGTGCTGCAGACACACCAGGTATGATGCCCCACCTAGTCACATTATACTGACACCGGGCCGACCAGACCTAGAACTATCCTCTAAATGCTGAGCACCGAGCAAGGAAGCTTCTTGTACCATTTTACTTACAAGTCTTTGGTATGACCCGGCCTGGGATCAAACCACCAAACTTCCATATGTGAGGTGGAAATCCTACTCCTAGATCATGCTGTGGTCCCCACTAGTTTAGAATAAACTTAAATAATTTACAACTATGCTGAGTAATCTTCCTGGTAACAGAATCGGTACCATAGTGTCTTGCTCAAGCACTCCAGGTAACTATGTACATGACAGGGTATCTAACCTATGACCCTTTGATCCTAGTTACATTGCTCTGCCACTGACCAGATCACATATTCTTCCTTGCACATGGCAGGG